>APFE030659018.1:69572-91248 GCA_000404065.3 Pinus taeda
GAAGCAGAGATCCGTGGCACTCAGTTCAGCAGAGGCTGAGTATATGGCAGCAAGTTTGGCTGCATGCGAGGCTATATGGATGAGGAAGATCCTGGTCGGGTTGTTCGGGTCACATGTGGAGCATACTGTGATTTTTTGCGATAACCAGAGTTGCATTAAGCTCTCAGTTAATCCAGTATTTCATGATAGATCCAAGCACATCGACATCAGGTACCATCATATCCGAGATTGTGTGTAGCAGAGAATCATGTTACTTTCATATATTCCCACGGAGGATCAGGACGCTGATATCTTGATGAAGGCGCTCACCAGGAGAAAATTCGAATACCACAGAGACAGGATAGGGGTTGTAGATAATCCATATCTTGTTGAGAGGGATTGTTGAGAATGCAAAAAGATGATGGAGCTTAGTGAAAAGAAGTCTCCTTCACTAAGTGGGCCCACAGGCTATTTTTGGCGCAAAGACTATTTTTAGACTATGTCTATTTTTAGACATATGGATCATGGTCTATGAGTTGCAGGATGGTATTTATGGATGATTGGTCATGTTGGTAAAAATAGATGGACCTCTATTTTTAAACATATGGGCAGAGTCTATTTTTAGACTGCCAGTCAAAAAATAGAAGAGTCAAATATTATTAACTCTTAATAATATTTGGACTATAAACATTATCTTATCCTCTTGCAGCACTTCAGTTCGAGCTACGGATGTGGCACATGCAACTGCCAGAAGGAAATACGCTTTTCCTATGGGTTAGTTGAGCTATTGCATGATGGACTTCAGTTAGAACTCAAGTGATTGAGTTTGGTGGAGTTGATTGAGGAGTTGATGGAGTTGTGTTCAGTTTGACTTAGTTGAACTAGTTGTATTTAGTCTAACTGACAAATACACTAGTAATGAGTGGTGTGAATTAATTATTAATTAATTCACTAATTATTAACTCATAAATCAACTAAAGAATACATTAGTTAACTCAGTGCATGGACAGTTCAGTGGAGGCAAGTGTTAGAGGTGGGTGAAAGGGTGAGACTACTATCAGTTGTGACTATAATTGTGCATAAGATTTGCACAATCATTGATTGAGATTGCCAATGAGGATTCTGTTGTACAAGCCAAGGGAATTCGAACTTGGATTGGATCTATTCTCAACTTGGATTGCGCAGTATAGGCAGGCAAACAGTGGAGGAGATTTGAACCCGTGACTTGTTCAGATCTGAGCTAGTTTGTGTGTAGCATGTGGAGATAATATTGAGTACTTGTGAGGAGTATTGTACTATGTATTGTTACATGTTCTCTATCATTATAATATACAAATAGTTTGGGGTTTTCAGCTGTATGATTTCCCCATTACATACTGTGTTGATATGTGCAATTGATGTTTCAATGTTTCCACAAATTGATGATCAATGGTAGAGGAGGTTACGTATTATGCATGCATTCTGCAAATAGTGTATAATCAAGATAATCTCTATGAATAAGTGTTATATTATTCAAGATTTCTACAATTGGGGGATGCTAGAACCAGGTTTCTGCATCTAGTGGCATGTGTGATGGTTTTTCTAAGGATATTATAGCTCAGATTTGCCTTCACATAAATCTACTCCTTCTGACTGTCAACTACTGCAACCCTATCGAATTGAACTTCAAATCTTCACGAAGGTACTCGATTTTACTTAACATGCATAAAATATACAGATTCACTACTTTCGCGCAATAAACTATTTATTCTGAGGCCCTTATGACCTAGATTTGTTGTCGTGCATATCTACCCTTTCCGAACAGTTAACTACAACAGATCTATCTATCAACTCCTTGAGATTTGTGAAGGTGGTTAATTGTACTTATTAGACATCAATATTATGGATCTATCTGTTTCACACATAAATTAAGCATTACTTCACATAAAACAGATGACAGAGCGAAGATACATAAACTTAAACAGAAGTATATAACAAGGCAAGATGCATCAAAATTTCTCAAAACTAATCTTTATTAAGATGTAAACATTCAGATACAAACTTCTTATGGTTGTGCACTCAGTTGCATGGGCTCGTGCACTTAGCTGCGTACTTACCAAGGTCTTTGCGCACTCAGCTACAGGAGCCTTCCCCTTTCGCCTAAGTACAGGAAGCAGAGTTTTCTTGCCTTAGCACATTTCCCTTACAATCGTTCTTCACCAAAAGTTATCTCCTTAGACTCACTATGACTCAACTATATATAGCCTTTTCATTACAATACCATGGTCCACAGACCATGGGCGAGTCTCAAAACCATCCTTACCTACCCATACAAGGGACTAATGCCCCTTTTGACTCTTACTTAGTTTTTACCTTTGGTTCCACATTTTGCGGAGACTTTAGACTTTACATTCTTTAACAAAAGTTATTACAAAAATTGACTTCACTGAAAAAACTTTACCCCAGGGACCCCATCCCAACAGTAGATGATGTGCTAAGGTAACTAGTCATGATGATGTGGCACAAGGCTATATTTTTAATGGTGTGGTAGCTAATGTGGTGGGTTGTTGTGGATCATAGTGCACAATGGTTTTAATATGGTGAGTAGGTGGTACCCAAGGTATCAGTGACATTTATGTTAGGATGTCAGACTATCAGGTATCGGTAGTTAGGGACTTCTTTACATTTCTTAGAGGCATGGTAGCCTTATGGACAACTATCGATCTATTGATATGTCAAGCTATTGGCCTATTGACATCTTGAGATTTCGACCTATCAGCCTTTTAGGTGTCAGTTATTGATAGATTCTAAAAATGGAACAATGAGTTATGCCTAATGGTTGGCCTATGGGAAAAATACACAAAACGATGAATGATGAGAAGTGGAGTCTTCATCTAGTGATAATCAATTATCAAATCGAGTTATCAAGCGTTTGGAGGAACAAAAAATGGAATTTTAGTGTGTCCTAAAGGCTTGGGGACTCAATTGATAGAGTGGCAGGTGATGAAAGGATAATTTTTTTCAACTAATGGCCCAATATTGGATTGGTTAATTGGAAATGGATTAGGAAAATTTGGTGAAGTATTTCTTGTGGGACTAATAGCTGACAGAATACCAAGCTTCCTAGGTAGGCCATTATTCTAGCTAATAGGACATGGACCAATGTGATGGTGACACATGAGTGGGTGTTTCCACACGGCTCTATAAGTATATTGATGTGGCCTTTGAGGATAGTATTCAAATAGGCATAACTTTGTACGAATAGGTAGGAATTCAAGTGAAATATATATCGTTGAAAATATATCGATGAGTAAAAGGAAATGGTGATTTGAAAAAAAAAGATTTGGTGTGATTAAAGAAATATGAAAGCTAGATAACTCCACTTCCATAAGGTGGCGAAGGAGGTCAATTTTATTCATCCAAAAGTCCTAATTAGGAATTGGGGGGTTAGGTACCTTCGAGTTTTCTTCCCACTGGGTTTTCCCACTTCACCTCGCTCTTCTCATATTGTGTCTTGCATAAGTTGTTTCATGAGTACCTAACATATTTGAATATTTCATGATTCTTTGATTTTTTACATGGTTTTTATGCATGAGTACCTAACATGGCCAAGAATTGTCGAGACTTATTCACTAGCATACTTCCTAGTTAGCTTCAGAGCGATGTTGGGGAACATTGCACTTGGTAGTTCATTAGGACCTTAGGAGGTCTTCCACTTTATCCATTATCATATCATCTTCCAATACATTATTAGGAGCATATATCACCACTTTTCATTTACTATTAGACATTCCATATAATTTGGACATTTTCGATTTTGAAGGTTTTATATTATTAATGGGTCTATTTTTATCAAGGGGTGACACCTAGGATGACATGTAACATTGAATGACATTGGTTGGAGGATGACATGGATAGTTGTATTCAATTAATATTCATTCCCTCACGCATAGGCCTTCCTATTGTGAATGTGTAATTCCTCCCTACTTTTTAGCAGTTGGGCACCATTTTTCTTTTTCCTTCCCTTGACAGTTGACTTTTACACCTATTTTGGTGTTTAATTATGTTTAATTGATTTTTTTAGCATGTGATAACTACTAATAAATTTTAACTAATTCCTATCTCCGCCTATTTCCAATTCACTCAATTATTATGTATTTTGTTAACCTTGTGTCTACCAATCCAATGTTGACTTACATTCCAAGCAGGGAAAGTGCATTTATAGGTAACTCGACACATGCTCTTGGAATTACAACCTAATTTAAATTGGTTCTTACTCTTGAAGAGTATAAATAACATAGTCACATTCAGGAAATATTTTATAAATAATTCAAACTACTTTCTTAATTCATTAGTCAATTTCTCAACAACTTTATCTTTTCTCCTTTCTTATTTTACAAGAAATTGCTCTAGTATTTTTTAATTGTAACTAAAATCCAATGGCTAGAATTAGCCACAAAAATATTGTATATATAGAAATGAAAAATAATTATTTAAAAAACATTAAATAATAAAAAAAAACATACTATGATAATTTAAGAAATATTAATGATTCAATATGATAGAATATTTTAAAACACTAAAGTCCTTTTAAATTAGGTATGGCTAATTAATAATGGCAACTATAAAATATGAGTAACAATGAAAGAATTATTTCCAAGAATTTCAAGACTTTTGGAAATGTATCTTGGTGGGAAAATATTCAAAGAACATTCCTATTGGGAAACTCATAAGAATTCCCTTCTCCCAAGCAGGCTCCTCCATTTGGAATCTAGCAGAAATATGAATGCATTTGATTCAACAAAACCACTTTTAGGAATTTGTGATGGACAAACAACCATGTTTTCGTAGGACTCGTGTAAACAAGTCCCAAAATTCTAAGATCAAAATGACTTAAGTGATATGCGCCTCCACATGACGTCCCATGGCCTTCACAAAGTCAAAGACTATTGGGATGCCTAAATCAAACATTAGTTCTAAAGGAATGGAACCTGAAGCCTAGGGATGCGACTTGGTCAAAATTTTGGTGGAAACTTTAGCAAAGACTCATCTTGATATCCAACAAAGCCAATAAACTACAATGGGGTTAGGCTCCAAGTTGTTCCTTTTCAATCCGTGAGGTGTATAGCCTAAAAGAAGGTTTCAAAGAATTGCTAAAAGATTCCATTTGGAGTTGCATCTAGCATATAAATCTATGGCCAAAAGTTTCAATCTTCCTATGGCTCATAGTTCAAGGGAAGACGATAACCTAGGACAACATTCAGAAACGCAAACATACGGGCCCCTCTGCTATTCTCTGTGCCTTCATGAAGCTGAAAATATGGAGAACCTCTTTAATGGTTTCCCCCATTCCAATCACCTATGGAGTAATCTAGAAGCTAGAATGAAGATATATGAGTGTGACCTATCCAGCATCCATCACACCATTAAAAATTGGAGGGATTAAGCTTTTATAAATCCTATTTTGTACCATTTTGGGTTATTTGGAAAGGGGGGAATCATTCCATATTGAAGAATCACTCCCTCCCTTACAAATATGTTTGGATCACAGTTCAAAATAATGTAAATGAATCAATTGTCACATACTTGATAATTGGTTACTCTAGGAGTCATGATTTCCCTCTCTCTTTGCCTTGCTACAAGCCTATTCTCTCCTCATCGAGCCATCCTCCCTCTAATTTTCTAAAGTTCAATTGTGATGGTGCTTCAAAAGGTAATCTAAGTGATGCAGGCAATGGAAGTATTTTTATAGATTATTTGGTGTCCTCTATCTAAATTTATTTAGGGACTACTGAGTACTCAAAATAAATGATACACAAAATTTATGGTGGAGGGTGATTCTTAACTCATTATAAACATTATTTGCAAGATCCTACATGGCTCCTTGATTAGCAAAATATCATGTAGTTGGAGAATTAACAGTCTACTTGGCTCCTAGTTTAGCAAAATATCTTACAGTTACAGACTTGAAATCCTACTCATACAACATTTCTCATTCCTCCCATTCTGGTGATCATCCCTACCCACATCAGAAGACCTGGAAATAAATTGTAGAGAAGTTAGGATAAGTTAGCCAATTAGGAATATCAACTTCACATAGCTCCTCCTCGTGGAAATCCTTTGAAGACTCTCCCCTCAAGAAAGCATGAAAAATATCCTTGACTAGTCTCTTTCTATCTTATTCCTTCATGCCCTATTTCTCAGTCTATAAATCACGTATGTGGCTCAATTTTTAATATTTATATCAAAAAGTAGAAATACATCCTCAATATTTTGGAAAGATTAATACTCTAGGTCTGGTTTGATTTTGGGATTTTTGGAACAAAGTTATCCAAAAGTACATGATTTAATATATACTCAATATTTTTAAGCAATTCCAAATATTTATGAAATAAATAATGAAAAGATTAATTTCATATGAAATAAATTGTTGTAAATGATGGGCACTGCACAATTAATTTATATTACATGAAATAATTTTTGTAAATAATGGATAATGCAAAACTAATTTATATTAAATGTAAAATATAAGTTGAATGTTACCCTGGTACGCTAATTGGATAATAGAATGACATGTATTGACATAAATACATGACAAACTTGTGCTTTGATTGTGAATGGTCATACCACATGGTTGTTGCGTCATTGCTCATGCCTTTAATGTAAATAATATATCCATTTCAAATAGCCCTAAATGCTTGTTGGCCAATGTGACCCCTCTTGCACGTAGGCAACCAATATTTACCACATCCTCGAGTTGTATATATCCATCGTTGGATTTAAGCAAGTACATTATCCAACAGTGGACATATACAACCTTGCATTAATGTGCCTATGGTCCAGTAAATATATGTCTTGCCTTGCATGTCAGCCTCACATTCTTGTTGACAAACATGCAATGTACTACTACATTTAAGATGTGAACTTGTTGTTTAGCATCCCCTCCACAAAATTTCCCCACGATTTATGATTTTCTAAGCGTGCATAATCCCTCAAATAAATATCATATGAATTACTAAGGTTCTTATGCAAAATGTGTAATGCCACAATGCACATGGTCAATAATTTTTTCAACGGTTATAATTTACCATTTTAAAAAAATAAAAAAAAATTGTGGGAGTGTTTGAATTGTTTTTATATGGAAACAGACTCATCACCATTAAAGATTTGGGCAACCAATATATATGGAACTATCACTCCATTAATGAGCGGGGTAGTATATCCACCCGTCTGATTTAACCAAGTACATTATCAGAAGGGTGCCATATATTTCCCTGCCCATTAACAGAGCTCCATATATATTGTTCGCCCAAAAACCTCATGCACCCAAAATTCTGGAGAGGTCAAATCCTAAAGCTTAACTGGAATTTCCAAAATATCCACTAAATTTTGCCAAAATCATTAGATAATTTCGATTATTTTCTAGGCAAACGCATCACTCATTAGGTTATGTGAATCTTTTCCTTTATGATGAACACAATAAAATGGGTTTTGCCAACATTGGACGATGAATATCCATGTTGCATTGCTTCTACGCAACATTGAATGATGCATGAACGATGCATATCCACGTTGAAGTAGCATAGCCTCCAAAGTTGACCTCTGGCTCTCAATATAACAGTACAAATATCAATAATGATATAAGTTACTAAGGGAGGGATACATACAATAATAAAGTAGTAGATTGAATTGAAGTTAATGACACTAACAAGAAAGGTGATATGCAAAATTGAGTTGTATCTTGCAAAAATAACAAGAAAGTTGATACGGAGGATAAAACCTCGCATAAGGTTGAGTTGTGGCCTACAACAATAACAAGAAAGGTGATGTGGAATGTGGGAGTCCACTAGATCAAGATGGTGGCACACGCCCGTTACGAGTGGCCACAGGATATTCTCACAAAAAGCTAGAAAACGATAATCAAATGGTATGTGGGAAATGGTCCTAGAATTTATGTACTTATGACTCAAGGATGCCTATATGTCCATACTTTACAAGAGACAAAGAGTGTTCCAATGGCCAGCATTGCTTCTACACCCACATCAATGAAGTTGCCCAGGAGTGCTTTATATATATATATCTATATCTATCTATATCTATATATATATATATATATATTCTATATATATATATATATCTATATAGATATATATATAATATATATATAATATATATATATATAATATATATATATATATATAAGAGTTCAATCTAAACAAGTTATCATAGGTTTCTACACAACACATTTTGATTAGTTTGGGAATTCTAAATGAGGTTACTCTATTTGTATAAATGCAGGTATAACTTTGGTTTCTGACCCAATGGACCTAATTGTCGTTACAAACATAACAAGGTTCTCAGTCCACCACCTCCTATGGAAGATGTTTTAGAGATCATTAAAAGGGAGAAAGCATCCAATAATAAATCAAGATACAGCTAAACCATGAGGAAACTTAATTTCTTAACTTGGAGCCTACCACAAGGAACTTCAAGATTTCCTACTTGCATTTTTTAATTTACAATGTAAATTTGTTTAGTCCAAGTTGAAGACTTCTATGTGCACTTTTACATGTCCATCTCTAACTATATAGATATATATTTCCACTTTTTTTTATATATTGTTGTGGGTAAGAGCAACAATCTAGAAACTGTGCAACTCTCCATTAAACGAGGAATGTGGGCAACTCAACGCAGAAATGGGAGTGTTCTCAATTCGATTTGATAACGTTATTATAATATTCTCTATGAACGAGGCCCATCATTTCCATGTAAATATAACCTTATGAGTGATATAATCTCATGCAAACTAGGCCCTTAACCTCATGTTTCTTTAAGTCTTAAGGAGACAAGATCTGAGCCAAGTGAAAGCAATGCAAAGACATACTTGATGCTCAATTAATCAAACGATATTATGTATATAAAACATAATAAATAATTATTAAAAATATACTATATAATCATTAAAAAAAACATACCCGGATGCGAGTGACTTAAATGAGAATCAATGAAGCTATTCAAGACTGACGGGGCGTGGTACTGCCATCTGCTGCACCGCGCACCTACCCATGCCTCCACCTGGTGTCAAATGGCTCGATCTTGGATGGATTCGGCTCACTTAAGGCGAGACCGATCTCAAATGAAGTTAGCGTTAAAGAATTGTTCAGTCCAACGCATGGCAAATGGTGTTTCAATTATGGTCCTTTCGGCTCTCCTTCCCTACATTTACTTCCCATTCTCGTGCCTCTGCTCATACCCTACAACTCTTCTCTGTTGCATTTCAGTTTGTGATTCCTGTGTGTCACTCTTGGTGGCTCACGCCGCTGGAACTGAGCCCCCCTTTCTTCAGTTTCAGGCCTGTCTCTCATTTTTCTGTGGAATCCACTCGGTCCTTTTTCTATTTCCCACCGGAGTTTCCTGTGCTCCTTCGCCATCACTCTGCAGCCTCATTCAGCACAAAAAGCATAGTCGTATCGATGGGAGTCGTGGGGGACGAGGGTGCTCTCAGAGAGCTCAGTCCGCTGACCATAATCCTTCTCCCTCTTCTCTGCCCGTTTCTCAGTCAGGAGAGCCTCCTCTCAACCCTCCTTGCAGACCTTTCTCCCATAGCACGTTCCAGTCCTCCCGCTTCCGGTTCCAAAGCAACCTCAACAAGCCCATTATATCTTCCCATATTTCGCTTATCTTTTCTGAAGAAGAAGCACCTCCTCTCGTTACTATTCACCCTCTTTCCGAGCTCTCTTAGGATAATCTTGGCAAAGGGAAAAGCCAAGAGGATATGCAGAATATGGCAGCTACAGACAAGCTGAATGAGCGTGGCAAGCAGCATGACAAGGTCGAAAGCCCTGATGATTCTTAGTAACCAAGTGGTAGCTCGAATGGCAACTTGGCATCGCTGGCCACTGCTGGCTGTTCAAGTGAGACTCGCCCCTCGTCAGCTCCTCCTAGAGGCAATGATGTTGGTGACGTGGCTACAACTGAGGAGGATTGGAATGGCAACGGATGCCTAGTGGTTGAGGAGCCTTCGGAACTGGGAATGGAAATGTAACGCTTCTTGGATTCTACGCTTCTCCCTGTTTTCTCATGTTTGGTTCTGGTTCGAGGCGCTCAGGCGATTTTTGAATGTGGTCCCTTTTTCTGATAAAATGACAGATTGTAGCTCTTATGTGGATTCGGTTAGTTTTTCTCTTTGTGCTAATGATCCTACTAGGATTCGACTTCTTTCTTTTGCTTATAATCCTCCCATTGTTGGGATGGCCTGCTGTGTTGTCTACTCTCAGACGCCCATTCCTGAAGCTGCAACTTGTAATATTATTTTAACTTTCTTTTAATAAATTTAGCCTTTACTTAGAAAAAAAAATCATAAAAAAAAACATAACAAACAATTATTAAAAAACATTATATAAATTATAAAAATGACAATTAAAAAATAATTAATTATTTAATATATATATATATAAAATTAAAACATCAAAATTATTAATGAATAATAATAACAATAAAAGAGACAAAAATAAAAATTAATTACAATATGAAATAATTTGTTGTCAAAAATGGAAAGATATCAATAGTACACAATTATTCATACCTTAAATAACTAACACAATTACATTAAAATAATGTGATTTTTATTTAAATATATAATAATATATAAAAAAATTTATTATATCAATTAAAAAATCATATAAAATTATTTATTAGAAATAATAAATATAAAATTATAATTATAATAAAAATAATAAATTATTTATCAGAAATAATAAATAATAAATTTTATTTTATTTTTGAATTTGTAAAAAACCATGATACTCTCATCTTGACAGCTAAGGCATATATAACATAGAATTCCATTAAAATATTCCATAGCTATTCATTCCTGTAATATTTTCAATTTAAAAAGAACATTTGAGGATTTTTAACCAAACCACATTAACTAGCATCACTGAAACTGCACTTTTAAAACAATTGTATATCCCTATCTTCAATTTCTTTTAACATTTAATACTTTCATTAAAGCTTGTCTTCAAAGTATTTAACCAGGACGCCATGGAGATAAAATGTACACGCTTTCAAAGCGTATATAACGAAACTATACTCTACTGCTCTCGAATGAAAAAAGGCGGTGGCTAGTCAATGGTTCGGGCAGAGAACCTTCGATCTACAATTCTGCTTTTGCAAAAACGTGACCTAATGGTAGTCCTCAGTAGGGAGAACTGCTTCTTGGACTCGTGGCGGCGGAAAGACCCCTTCAGCAAAGGTGGTTGGTTCTGCAAAATGGCCAGGGTTCTTCGAATGGGAACCGGTACTCCAGCAATTGGTTGGTATTTTCTTCAAATCAAATTTTTTCACTGATTCATTTAAGAATCAAAGTTTTTCAAACCCAATTCCATAAACCACCTTCCAATATAGACTAAACGCAGGTGTAATTAAAAATATAAGTTGAATGTTAACTTCACACATGCCAGCTGAATGGAGATGAATCAAATCTTCACGTCTTCACATAAATATGTGACAAACTTGTGCTTTCATTGTTAATAGTCGTACAATACCATATGTCCGTTGCGTCATTGTTGGTGACGTCAGGGTAGATAAATACGTGACAAACTTGTGCTTTGATTGTTAATAGTCGTACCATAAATATGTCCGTTGCGTCATTGTTGGTGACCTCAGGGCAGATAATATAGGAGTTTTCCAAAGTTGATTTTTAAGAGTTTTCGATGTTAGAATCCAGTGAAAATTTTGATTTGTGTTATTTAAACTAGTTTTTTGATTGTATATATCGATTTAGCACTATGAAAGATCTCTGGGGCATTTTTATTATGCAGAGTTTACTCACCAATCTTGTGATTTCAATGAATTTCTGTCTGATCTTAGAGAAATTAAACCAAAAAATCCACAAAAAAAACTTCAAAAAATCACACTAAAAACAACGGAGTTGTCTATAATGCGACTTTTTGGAGATTCCGGTGACGGAATCCGGCGAAAGAAATGAGGTTAAATCTTGATTTTTAGCAGTTAAAATGGTTTTTTAACTGCATATTTGGATTCAGTGCCCTGGAAAACCCCTGGGAGCCATTGATTGTGCAAAAACTAGCTATCAAACTTGGGATTCCATTGAATTGCTGCGGGATTTTGACCAGAAAAAGCCGTCGGAAAGGCTTTCAAAAAGTCGCGTTATAGACTATTGCAAAAACAACTCGATAATATGTTCATTTCAAATAGCCCTAAATTAAGGGAGTTGTCTATAATGCGACTTTTTGGAGATTCCGGTGACGGAATCCGGCGGAAGAAATTGAGGTTAAATCTTGATTTTTAGCAGTCAAAATGGTTTTTTAACTACATATTTGGATTCAGCACCCTGAAAAACCCCTGGGACCGTTTGATTGTGCAGAAACTAGCTATAAACTTGTGATTCCAACAAATTGCTGCCGGATTTTGACCCGAAAAACCCACCGGAAAGACTTTCAAAAAGTCTCATTATAGACAACTGCTAAATTAAGTGTCGGCATTTCAAATAGCCCTAAATAAGTGCCGGCAACGTGAGTCGTGAGTCAGCACTGTACTACTGGCGCCCTGTACTACTTGCCGTTTACTATCCCCTGTCAAAATTTTCCCCAGATATATGATTTTCGAAGCGTGCATAATCCCGGGAATAAATATCCCAAGTGAAACCGTGAACCATGAAGTGACGTGACTTAATAATCCATATGCAAAACTTGTAAGGGCAGCCAACGTTGCACAACTGGCAGTACTGATTTTGACCGGGTGAAGAATCTTTTCCTTGATGACGATCGCAATAAAATGGGCGGCGCCAACGTTGGACGATCTACACGATCGACGATCAATATCAATGTTGTGTTGCGTGCTGCCAACATTGAATAGAATAGTACAAATACCCATAGTGATTAATTCACTGACTAATGGATACGGACAATGATATAGTTTACTAATAGGGGATTGAATTGTAGTTAGTAAAAATAATAGGAAAGGTGAACTAAGATAGAATTTGATGCGAAAATTGTCCATGGTGTGGTTATTTTTTTTTTTTCCTCATCAATATTATTTCGTTGAAATGATTAGACGGTTACTAAAGTTGCAGACACCGGGTGTTTAGGATTTGAAATTTCTATCATTAAGGTGATATGCAATTTTTTTTTACAGTAAAGGTGATATGCAAAATTGAGCTATAGGTAGTAACCATAACAAATAGGTTAATATGCCGAATAAACCTTCACATGAAATGATTAAACTAGCACTAAAGTTGCAGAAATTCACTGTTTCAGAGTTGAAATTCTTCTGGCAAAGGTGATATGCAAAATTGAGTTATAGCTAGCAACAATAATAAAAAGGTTAATACCTAGAATAAACCTTCATATAAAATTGAGTTGTAGCCGACAATAATTACAAGAAAGGTCATATTGAAAATGTGAGTTCACTAGATCATAATGGTGGTGCAAGATTTTTGTTCGTAACAATAGACTATTTTTACAAAAAGCGAGAAAACAATAAGCACATGGTATTGTGGGAAATGGTCCCAAAAATTGTGTACTCATGATTCTACCTGCACCTTTTTTTCAACGCTATGACAATTCTAGGATGCCCTTCTTCTCATACTTTACATGGCACGCACAGTGTCCCAATGAGCAACTTTCCTTCTACACCCACATCAATGAAGTTGTTGAGGAGTGCGTCATTTAATGGTGGATTATCGACTTTTAAGCCATCACTTTATTAGGATGTTGGGTGAGCAGAGGCACAGAATGACAGGTTATCCATGATATAGATAGAACCTAATATGTTATCAAAGAAGAGTGCTTTATGAGAGATGGTTGATAGAGATTAGATATCTCCTATTAATTGTTAGGATTTTAGAGGCCATTTATCAAGAAAACAAGACCCAACTATTGAGATTTCCCCAATATTAATGAACCTTGATAAGGTGCACACATGAATATAGGAAATGGCATGCTAGGTGGTAGCTAACATGATGAGGCAACATGTCATGATAATGTTGGAATCGATTAAAGTGCAAAAATAGCTTCACTTAGCAGCAAAGCCCCATCACATAGCACCCATCCCTCACTTTTCCAATTATCTTGCGAATGATTTACTACTTTTTCCTGCCACTTAGACCCTTGAACTACTATTAAGTAAGAGTTAGTTGCCACTTCTTCATTGGGTGTGCATCATTGTTTTATTTGTTTCTCTTTGCATAACTTACTTAGATGTTATTTGTAAAATCGTAGTCAAATAATTGAGGATAGCTATTTGTTCCAACTCAAGTCTTTGTTTATTGTTTTTTTCATTGATCTTTTCTATTTAAATATGACACACATGATTTAAGAAATTTATCAAGTATGTATTGCATCCTTGGGTTGAGAAATTTATTTTATATTCATTGCACATTTGGGTTTTAAGGGTTCTTTCATAACCATGTTATCCTCATTATATTTGAAGAGTTTAAATAATTTTTATTTGAGCTATATTATTTAAGAACATTGAACATGAGCAGTGGGCTCCATTTGTAGTGAGATGAACTTCCCAAATCTTTTATTCTTTCCATGTACGTCTACACCTTTAGGGGAAGTTATTAATATATTCATTTCAAGAAATGCTAAATGCTTGTTGGCAAATGTGACCCAATTTAAACAAGTACAATATCTAGAGGTGGTCATATACAACCCAACTGCATTAATGGTCTATAGCCTATTAAATATGGAAGAGTCTTTACTGTGACGAAATGGAGAAACCGATGCCTCGAAACTCGTAATGGCCCGGTGAATTCGTCTATCTACAGCCCCCGTCCCTCCCCTCCGGCATTCGCTTTCTGACTCGTGCAACTCCTATTCAGTGGGCCCCCCTCTGGCATTCACCTTCTCATTCGCTCCTCTCTGCCACCATCCAACCCTCTGCCACCCCCTCCATTAACTCCTCCCATTCTCCTCCTTCAAAAATTTCAAACCGGAATTTACCCACATGAACAATATTGTAATTCCAATTCTTACAGATAGACCATTTTGCTTCAAGAACATTTCAAACGCCAAGGCTCAATTGCGGAAGTCCTGAGGGAAGATTTTCAACACGCAGACGTAGCCTTCCATACTAAATTTTCCACATGTCCCAAATTCTTCCTATATGAAAGTGTGTTATTGAAAGATATGGTGTAATTCACTAGTTTCTTATTGTTAACTAAACGATGCAAATCAAATACAAGAAATTTTGACAAACTATGCAGGGATTCTGCTATGATGGAAATGTTTTAAATTGAACTATGTTAGTAATATGGTTTTCCTTTTAAATAAATAAATGCTCAATAAATTAAGTTTTAAATTCGACTATGATAGTAAGAAGGTTTTAAGCGGCAACAATATACTGAATACATTTTCCATGGAACCAAAGGGACCCATATTCTTGCAGTCATGGAGCATGGTAAAACAGAGCACAGCACATACACCACATGAATCTGTAGAGAGGAAGACGTTGAAATAACAACAAGATGTATAACATAGGCATGAATGATATTTTATTCATACGCACCAACATCCATGCATAGCCCACATAGGAGGGGAGCATAGAAAAATAAAATCCAACAATGGTGAATAAATGTTTCACAGTGGGTGTACAACACTCAATATAAGCAAGTATTTAGAGTACATAATTAAAATCTCCCTCCCATCATTGTGCATAATCAAGCAATTTAGAGGAATAGGACACGCACCATAAATTTTTTTGCCTCAACAAATAAAAATACATCAATCACCATAATATTTCTCGCAATGGATGATGTGAAACTAGCCTTGTCAATGGTTAATCTATTCTTTTCATGTATACATAAGTACTGTGGGAACCAATTTCTGTTGTGTATAAGGCCACATTTTTGCAATCAGGGAAGATGTTAACATACAACATTCGAAAATAATGAGAGTTCCTATTAGCTCTGCTACATGTTGCTGATTTTCAAAGAGTGGAAGTAAGTTCGGTCCTTGGTTTCTTACTCAGAAGAGGTCTGCACTAGTTCTCGTCCTCCTTCTCCTTCACCTCGCTTACTCCCTTTCACCCCGTTGCCTCCGTTTTTCCCTTGACTTCTGCCGATGCAATATTGCGATGAGATTTAATCGCTATCGCAAATCGCATCCATGTGTATATAAAGGCCACGCCCCTTGACTTTCGTCGATGCGATATTGCAATGCAATCTGATCACACATCGCACATCGCCCAAAATTATCAAAAGAAAAACCTGATCCAATGACTCCTGTCGCGCCCGATAAAGTGACTCATCCGATCACTCCTCCGCCGTCCGATCAGTCCCGACAAGATCAAACAGCCTTCGCTCATTTCACGCTCACTCCTGATACCCCTTGTCAAGTGCTCCCCGCCGTCCATCTGTGCAATCCAATGACGATCGATCCTCTTGCGCCCACAAACTAACCACGTGTTATCTCGCGATCACAGCGGTTTTCCTCCCGTCACATCCGCCATGCGTTGCCCAATGACTCGCATCGCTTGCCTGTGTACCTTTACCGCTTCCCTCCCAAAATCGGTGCAATACATACCGCTTACCACCCTTTCCTGACCCCGTGCGTTATCTCCCATGTATCTTTTCTGCCCGATGGCTATCGGATCTGTTCGCTGGAGATCTAACGACTTACATTTGTTTGCTCCCGTTTCCTCCTGATTTCTCCCGCTGAGCCATATCCGCCGTCTGTCTACGCGATCCGACGGTCGATCTTCCTCTTCATTTGCCCATACTATCCATGACCATAGCCATTTCATACTCCTGAAAGGATGAAGGTGGCCAGTGTTCAGTACCCGGTGCATTTCATCTCCAACAACTGCATTCAAGAAACAGAATGGCCGAGAAGGAAAAGGACCAACCTCGAGCAGATAAACGCATTTATCAGTTATGGAACTCCTTCCATATAACACTTCACCTGCTCAAGAAGGACAACAGAGCACCAGAGAACGTCAAATTCATTCATTAAAGTAAGAAGATTGTAGTAGAGACTCCATCAGAGAGTGAAAGCGATTGGTGGTCCATTATGACCCCTCCACACATAGAAAAGCAAAATATCTTTGTAATCAAACTCTATATATACCCAAAAAATAGATGTAATCTGGGGGTGGGTTGATGGTTGTTATTTTGATGTAAGGTTCAACTTCTGGAGACTATAACTACTTTGATACTTGCAACGTCTCGTCTTCATTTTTAGCTAATACAATCTTCTTTTGCTATTAATTGCTCGTTGTCCACTTCTATTCTATTCTAGGTTGTGCCTATTATGCAGTTTTCATTTACTCTTGATATTTAGTATTAGAGGAGCTGTCATCCTACCTCTATGTTGAAGTCTAGTATGCATCATTGAATGTGTTATGCAGGTTTCTATTAACTTAGTTCCAGAGAGCTATCATCCTATTTGTGCATTAGGAAATAGATTTTCATACCTTTTTACTGGTTGCAGCCGGCCATCGCATGGTCTTGTGCATCTGTTGGTGTGGTCAGTATTCTCCACGTTCACCTAATTCCTTAAACTGTGAGTAATTGGTGGTCTAAAGCCTTGTAGTCTGAGGGTGTTCACGCATGTCAAGAGTTAAGCATAGTAGAAGTGGTTATCTGGCTTGAATAAGCATCATTCCTTCCATTCATCCATTTCCAACATTAAGTTGAGTTTTGTAATGTTCCCGAGCATCTCTGAGATACAACCTAGGAGTGTTTCTTAGGGTGATAACATTAAATGGCGCCGTTGCCGGGGAAAGGAGATTGAAGCTTAGCTTCCC
Source organism: Pinus taeda (assembly GCA_000404065.3). Lineage (NCBI taxonomy): Eukaryota > Viridiplantae > Streptophyta > Pinopsida > Pinales > Pinaceae > Pinus > Pinus taeda. Next base: position 87,303 of record APFE030659018.1, read on the forward strand.
TGGGAGAACGACACAGTTTGGACACATTTTTGGTTGTAATCATCTATTTGGCGACTCCACTGGAGGAATACCAACCTTTGGCGACTCCACATTATAGCCCTGGCTCAGTTTTTGAGGCACACCCAGAGAAATCTTCAGAAATCATCAGTTGTCCTAGTGCCTGACCCTGAAAAGATCGTTAAGCAGAAGAAAACTTTGCAGAAAGGAGCATCAGGATTAGGTAAGCCTAAAAATCCCATGTATCTCTGCTAGTGAAGAAATACCTTCAAAGATTCATAGAGCTCCTTGTTCAATAAGTACCCCATATAGTCCATCAGTGCCCTCTTGCTCTGTTGATCATTTCTCAGCCTTCTATCATCGAAACGACTAGTACCCTTCCACCTTTCCTAGTCATGGCAAGCCAGCAAGCACCCACCAAGATGGAAAGAATCATAGTTGCTAGATATGGACCCTTGGTCTTGTGCATTCCTTTAAATGCCATGCCTGCAAGAGATTATCAGAAATATATGCCTAAGTTTACTGGTACGGAGGGAGTATCAGCTGAAGAGCATCTAGAATCCTTTTATAACTATGCTGATAATCTAGATATTAATGAAGATGATGTGTGGATGAGGGTTTTTGTCCAAATCCTAGATGGAGAAGCTAGAAAATGATTAGGAGAATTAACCCCTAGGTCTATAGCAGATATTGAAGCCTTAGATGATGCATTCTTAAAGCACTAAGGGGATAAGAAAGATTTGCTCTACTATCATACTGAATTTGGGAACTTGCAGAGGGAGAATGGTGAGCTTCTGTCTGATTTCAACATCAGATTCAACCATATGTACAGCAGAATACCAGCTGAAGTGAAACCTACCCCTACTTCTGCTATGCTTACTTATGCCAATGCCTTCGATTCTCGTTTCTATTTGCTACTCAGGGAAAGAAGATCTGCTTCTTTGGTTGATATGCAAGATGCAGCCTTGGAAGTAGAATCAAACATCATGGCTGCAGAAAGACTCGAAGGATATGCTGAAAGGAGAAGACAGAGGGGTGAGTCCTCATCATCCTTATATCTTAAGATCGATAATTTGGCTAGGAGGATAGAATCATTAACCTCTGAAGTTTCCAAATTAAGGGTTGAGCGACATTCTGGGAAAGTAGGAGCTTCTAATGCCTTTTCTCTTCCAAATTCAAATCCATATAGAGGAGCACAGGAGCAGTTGCAAGTTTTGCAGAGAAGCAAGAATGCTAATGAAGATCGAAGGGTGAAGACCCTTTTTCAGAGTATAGTCATGGAGGAAGAGCGGTGTGAAGAAGAGGATGAGGTCCAAGATATGAAAGACAAGGGTTGCACCCCTTTCTTAACCAGAGCTGCCTATGAGAAGTCATTATCCAGAGGCTTTTCTCGTGAGTTTGTTGTACCTACAGAACAACAAGCTTATCAGTAGAAGCAATAGGCAACAGGTCCTACCATCCTCAAGGAGTCTGAGCCTGAAGCCAGCCAAGCCTCTAATGACTATGCAAATCTACAAATTGGCCAACTTGCTATTATCCCCAGTCCAGTGATTAAAAAGGGAGAGGAAAGCTCCCCATCATCTTATGTTTCTCTGTCTGCTCAAGAGACAATCCTTCATAATTGCCCCCTGAACACTGAGGCAAGCCACAACTCAATGACCAACGCTGATACTCAGAATCTCAGTCTTGATATTCCAAAGCCTGCCCAGGTGGCCTCCGCACAGCTTGAAGGGGCAGTTTGTCAGATCACAGAGGAAGAGGGTGCACAGTTTTGGGACACCTCCTTGGATGTGGACTGTTCTAAGAAAGGCGCAGGAGGAGATGAATTCTTTGTGTTCCCCACACAAGAATGCATTGGTTCACCATTGATATGAATTGTGCGGGCCACAGATGACACAGACAAGTACACAACAGCCATTGTTATTCCGCAGGTGTACAAAGGCTCCCATGAAGAACATCCAAGGAGGAAAACATACAGAAAGGGGATAAAGTATAAACCATCTTGTTGGAGAGGTAAATCCCCTCTATGGATAGAGGCGATCCCTACTAGCCCAGAACGGGTCTAGCAACAATCAAACAATGCTATCACACAAGTTCCTAATTGCAAATAAAAGGTAGGTGATGAAGACCTACTTGAGATCCAACGCTTTAGTTTGTAGAAGAGACATCGCCCACGTTCCTTTGTCTTGGCCGGTCACGATCCTCCACTATCCACGTGAATGAACACCTGCACACAAAGAGAACAACACAAACACAAGCGTGAAATCTAATATATGCAATTATACATCAGTAAGGAAGGATATAATTCAACATCAACCATTACAAGTACAACGAGAATGGAACCATAATGATAGTCATCTATTATTAATATTTCAACAAAGGAGAATACAACCAGCGTCCTGATGTCAAGTCCTCCTTTGGCTGGGTGCTAAGCTACACAAGTCTTGCAAAAGCTTGAAGGGGTGAGGGACAAGCTCTCTCTCTCTTTAGTGACAAGGTATCCTTACTTAAGTAAAGCCTTATGGATACAAAGAAGGCTTCTTGCAACTCCAATCTTTTGATATCTTCCTTTCAGCACAAGTATTTCCACCAGAGTCAGAACTATCAGAACTAGAACTCGAACTAGAACTAGCTTGCTCAAGCCATGGAGACAAGCTTTTATACAGGAAAAGGAAGAGATAAGGTCAATCCCCCACAAAAATGGATTTGGCTTCATCACTTGGAAACTTCCATGGAATGGTGGCAAACTACTTTCCATCCAAGGAGATTCGAAGCCAAACCATCCTCACTCAACTTGGAATCAGTTTGGTGAATGAGTTGGACAGAACCTTCGAAGGTTTGATTGGTTCAAAACTTTGCCCAAAATGGTTGGCGCAATTGCGACTCTGGGACAGAGCGCTAATGGCGCGCCCTTTCAATAGGATTTTCTCCATTGGCGCGGGCATAACACAGGGCACCAGCGCTAATGCAAAAAGGGTTGTTTTTAAGGGCAATGAGCAGGAGATGTCTTAAGGGCATATGAAGCTCATGTTTAGAGGTGAATAATGCAAGTGTTTTCGTCTTGTCACTTCTCACAAGTCCCGGAATGGGTCCTCCAAGATGCGGGAGAGGGGTAACAGGGATGGTGACAAACGGTGACAAATTACTGTGTAACAGATGCCCCCCAAAGCATGAGGCCCGAGAGAGAGAGGGGTGAAGTGCTTTACAAGAACATGTGTCACTGAAACACTGCCGCCGGAGAACCTGCGAAAAGAAGTACAACTGATATCTCAAGTACATGATATATATGTGGTATGGGCGCAACCATCCGTAATAGAGTATAAAACTGGATCCTAGGCATGGATGCATCCATCTGATGAGGATCTATGAATGGACTTAGGTATGGTCGTAGCCATCCAATGAATGAGTCATGTAATGATTACAAAAATCCACAAAATGCAACCCGGATGTAAATATGCACAATCTAGGGCCTTGCGCTCCGACTCGACCCGAACACAGTACAAGTTCAAGCATGTGAATATAGGAGTCGAAGTCAAACATGCATGAACATCGTCTCATTACCAGTCAATGATGAAAACTGTTAACATACGCGAGAGGTGCCACCAATAATGATGATGGTCCTCAAGGTATTATAGGTACAATCCACGGTGTGCGAATCAATGAGCCGGTGTTGAACACCTGTAGAATCATCCAATCGGAGGCCAATGATGAAAACCTCACGTCGAACACGAAGAACCTACCATTGAGGCATGCAGGCTCCAAGGTACTTGAAGGGAGTCTCTAGGCCACCTTCTTGGATAATGAGCTGAAGTCGACAGGAAGTGATCTTGATCGAAGGTGGGCCATAATGTTCCCACATCATCGACACGAGACGGAAAGAGACAATATGTTTTGTGTGAGATATCGGAGGGAGGTTGAGTATTCTTGCAGAGGCCAACTTCTCTTGAAC
>APFE030659018.1:100580-117434 GCA_000404065.3 Pinus taeda
ACAATTTCCTAGATGCAAGCTACATGCGAAAGAAAGCCATTTCGTTCGATGAATACTAACTACAAGAAGGTTAAGAGTTTCAATCAAACAAAATGAACACAATCAACCAAACACTCTAATGCAGCTAATGGCAAATAAACAAAATTTTTTCTTTTCAATAATGCAAATAACGAAAAGTTCTATTCCATTCACTATTAAATGCAAAAGAGATTATTTGATCTTCCTTTCTACAAGCACAATGCACTAGAATGAATTTTGAAAGATAACAACACAGAGCAAAGAAGCAAATTCACTCAATGAAGACACACTGAAATCCCAAGACACTAAAACAGTTCTCCAAATTGAAAGGAAAACAAGGCTTCGTACGAGCTATGTGATCTAAGCTCAAACAAAGCTAGAATGAAATCCAAGCAAACAAGAGCAAGTTGTTCAGAAATCACTCAAAAACACTTCAACAATCACTGAAGAAAATGTGAAAAGCAATCACAAGGTTAACTGGATGATCAAAGAACCCAAAACTCCCACGGGAGGCTCGACACACACGACCACTAGATGCCCTAGGGTTGAGGTGTGAAATCGATGGAAAGAGGCAAACACCCGAAGGAAAAAGGTTGCAAACCAGTCAAACAGGGCTTAAAAACACTCCAACAATTGAAAAAGAGGTGGAAAAATGCAAATCCAAGCTCAGACAATAGGCAAAACAAGTGGACCAAAAAACTAAACGGCTTGGCGCGACTGTCAGGCTGCAACTCGCGCTAAACAGGGATTGGCACAGGTTGTCAGTTAGCAACAAGGGCCACTAGCGCGACTGTGAAGGCAAAAAGCGCGCTAATGAAGTTTTCCAATTTCAAAAGAAAAATACGCAGTCGAGGGCTTGGGTCACAATCTCAAAGCAAGTCAAAAGCACAGGGGTAGCAAGAAATTCGATTCCAAAAGCTTATATAAGCAAGCAAACAAAATAAAACCAAAGAGGCAAGACAAACTCCAAATCGTTTAGTTCGTAAACCAAACTGGAGATCGACTGAAGCGGCTTTGATCTACTTCACTACTGCAAAGCAATAGTGTTTAGAAGGCTATCTGGCCGTGTTTCAGACTCCGTCTAAGTTTACAATTCAAACAACAAGCTAAACTCCCCAGTGGAGTCGCCAAATTGTTGGAGAGGTAAATCCCCTCTACAGACAGAGGCGATCCCTACTAGCCCATAACAGGTCTAGCAAAAATCAAACAATCCTATCACGCAAGTTCCTAATTGCAAATAAAAGGTAGGTGATGAAGACCTACTTGAGATCCAACGCTTTAGTTTGTAGAAGAGACATCGCCCACGTTCCTTTGCCTTGGCTGGTCACGATCCTCCACTATCCGCGTGAATGGACACCTGCACACAAAGAGAACAACACAAACACAAGCGTGAAATCTAATATATGCAATTATACATCAGTCAGGAAGGATATAATTCAACATCAACCATTACAAGTACAACGAGAATGGAACCATAATGATAGTCATCTATTATTAATATTTCAACAAAGGAGAATACAACCAGTGTCCTTACGTCAAGTCCTCCTTTGGCTGGGTGCTCAGCTACACAAGTCTTGCAAAAGCTTGAAGGGGTGAGGGACAAGCTCTCTCTCTCTTTAGTGACAAGGTCTCCTTACTTAAGTAAAGCCTTATGGATACAAAGAAGGCTCTTGCAACTCTAATTTCTTGATATCTTCCTTTCAGCACAAGTATTGCCACTAGAATCAGAACTCAAAAACTAGCTTGCTCAAGCCATGGAGACAAGCTTTTATAGATGAAAAGGAACAGATAAGATCAATCACAACAATAAAGGATTTCCTTTCATCACTTGGAAACTTCTATAGAATGGTGGAAAACTACTTCCCATTCAAGGAGATTCGAAGCCAAACCATCCTCACTTAACTTGGATTCAGTTGGTGAATGAGTTGGATAGAAATTTTGGAGGTTGATTAGTTCAAAACTTTGCCCAAAAAGGTTGGCGCGATTGCGACTCTGGGACAGAGCGCTAATGGTGCGCCCCTTTTATAGGATTTTCCCCATTGGCGCGGGTAGAACACAGTGGGCCAACGCTAATGTAAAAAGGGCTATTTTTAAGGGCAAGGAGTAGGAGATGTCTTCAGGGCATATGAAGCTCATGTTCAGAGGTGAATGATGCAAGTGGTTTCAAGTCTTGTCACTTCTCACAAGTCCCGGAATGAGTCCTCCAAGATGCAGGAGAGGGGTAACAGGGACAGTGACAAATGGTGACAAATTACTATGTAACAGTAAATGTATATCAATCCACTAACCAGTCAAAGACAACTTAAAATTAATAAGTGAAATCAAGAAATTAGATACTTGTATGAGTTTCCTTGTTATTATGTGTGACAACTTTAGTGCACCTAGGTTTGTTATTATGATATTAATTATTACCAAGTTCTGCAATCCAAATGCCCAATACTACATAATCAAACTAATGATCAAGAAAATCAGTCCACTGTACCACTGTAGGTAAGTGCTAGGTCTTGGAGTTTAATCTTGCTAGGAAACCTGATAGGGTTTTTTAGGAACAGGACTATGTTCATTGCCCTCCTCATCCGATTCTCCTGGATTTCCTTCACAATTAGCTACCAAATTTCCAACCTGATGACAAAGGTAGGATTTTTCTTGCTGACAAGGGAAAGTGATGACCTGTATCATCACCACAGGCATATACTCAGAGGCAGAGCTATCTCTTACATAGTAATCCCAGAATATCCGGAAACAAAATATCAGTGTTTATGTTGCAAAGAAGTCAACAACCTCTCTTAAAATTGAGAAGTGGATTTCATGAGTTGCCAATGCCAGCATAATTAAATCTGCATCCTGGAGTTGCAAGAGTAGCCTTTAAAATCATACAAATTATACACAAAAGTAAATGTATGCTATCAAATAAAATCATCATTAGCTAAAGGAAGAGATACCATAAGTCTTATAGTAAAATATCAAGCAATTAACCTAAAATACCACATGTCAGCTTCAAGCAACGCCATTCTGTTTAGAAATCAGAGCACTTACTAATCCATACAAGCAGTGACGCGTATTTGGATTGAAACCTGGGAGATTTCCTTGGAGACGTATATAGGACATGACTTTGTGTTCCCCCTCACCAAGAACATTTGCATCAAACCATATAACCTTCAAGATTGAATTAAAAATAGCAGTTCAACACACATCAGAGGTGAAATGTAGAAACGAATCACAGTTATATGAATTAGCCATGAAAGGCAAACAAGATTACAAGACATCAACAATTCTAGCTTCCTAAAAAAGATGAAAGTTACTTTTAAGATTCTGCAATAACATATCAATACTGCCTTGGGAAATGAAGGATAATGCAAACCTTTATTTTCTGCCATCCCAGGTCATTGTTTAATCTTAAATGTACATAGTACTACATAGCTACAGACAGTGTGGCCATAAATTTTGTCCTAGGGGTAACGACATTTGAGTCATGGACTTTTGATTTCCCTTTTAAGGCCATAACTTTACCCTCTGCCTCAAACTCTTTTCTCAATCTTTCTTCTTCTGTACGCTGAAAATTGCACAATGTAAATCAGAAACATTGAACTTCTACTTGAGTCTTATTTAAAGCAACTTCCTTTGAAGGGGTATGAAGTAGTTCTTCAATAGCAGACAAACTTATTGCTTCAACTACATCTTTTGCAGCACAAAAACGTTGTGTAACACCATCTATAGTTACAGAAAGTCAGTGCTCAGTAAAATTTTACCAAAAGGTGTGAACATTAAATATTTAATGTCAAATATTAAAGGTGGGGTACTTAAGGTAACTAACTCAATTACTAATTGCCATGTACAAAAGCTTCCTTGGCTTCACTATTAAAAATAAGCGGAATATGTAGTCAAGCATGTTCTTAAAAACTTCATCATGTGTACTCGTCCATGCTCATATTCCTGTTCTTGTCCCCTTTGAAATGATGTAGGACATCAACATGAGAATGTTGTGAACTGTAATTTTTAAAAAATGCAAGAGCAAGCTATTTGTAAAAGCCTGCAGCAACACAAATAGTGAAGTTATATCTGCAACTTCTAAAAAGCTGGAAGGCTAAAGGAAAAAATTTTAGTTATACAGACTGCTAGAGTACAGAAATGTTGTTGCAGCTTTTTACCTTAACTTCTCCTGAGGCCAGAACTCAACACTTTTTACTTTGCAAACACTTTCCAAAACTCCAATGGGTGATATGTTACCCATCACTGTGACCTGCTTTTTCTCCAGATCTATAGCAAATGCTGTCACACCTGACACAGTTGGACACCAGGGTTTGTGTATTCCGTCACAAAAATTGCTTACATTTATGATGTTGGGGTATCTATTGACAGATAACATACAATATTAAGCAAGCAGGCTGAAAAAGTGTCACCTTCCATTTTTGATATGTGTTTACTGACATTTCTAGCAGAGCCAGCACAGTGCAATGAGACTCTCAACACCACCACCTACACAACATAAAAGAAGATAATATATGCAAAAATCATAAAGAGCATATATACAATGATTGCATACTCTGACTTAACAAAAGTGTGTGTATGATATATTCTATGATTTCACAGAATTGATAAGCAGACCTATGAAAACATATGATTAATACCAAAATGGACATAAATGAACATTGAAACCACATGATTCTCACCTCTTGGTTTTGCCTTAATGTTATGACCTGTTCTTCTCTTCAGTTTTAGTGAGTTGGACATTCCTAGCTCTCTGCAGGTCAGAAGTTCGAACCTCTACAACTGCACTTGTAGACTGCCCCTATAGAAGCTGTGTGTGCTCTAAGATTTGAGAGTCTGGTCTTTGAAGGTATCATCTTCCCATAGAAAAAAAAAGTGTAGTCGAAGATGGGGAAATATAGAAGATGTTCAATATGCCCATCAGCTTCATATTTAGAAATCACAAAAGTCCCCAGAGACAGAAGTAATCACCAAAATTCCCAAGGATAAAACTATCGCTCTAGTAAAGCACCAAAAGTAGTAATCATATATATATTGTCATGGCGTATATACTTTACCATTCCACTTGTCGCGGGCCCCATTTTACTTGTCGTCTTGCCATGATCACCATGCACAGTGCCATATGTGTGACCCACCTGCATGTATGACAAGTCTCTTTACGACCTATTATCCTATCCTTCAACGAACCAACCTGATATGTTGTGATAATATTCTCTGTAACCTTTAAAACCCTTCCTCGTTCAATAACCAATCTCGTCTAAAGCAAAGCAATGGCCTGGAAGGAACATGTAAAGGCTTATAAAGGTCATGTTTCTGATTTGCACGTTTGTTGGTACTGCGAAGGGTAATTGCGAATGAAGGTTTCAATTTGGCGTTGCACATCGGACCAGGAAAAATGATGCTATGAGTTTTGTAAGGTTTTTCAAGTGCCAAAATGACCACAATAAGTGGAGGACTTGATGGGACTTAAAACCATTTATAGCCAGATGAAAGAGCCCAGATAGCAGGAGATCCTCTCAGTTTCACAGTTCTAATTTCCAGTAACAGGGCATTATCCTTGGGTTCATGACCTCATTTGGAACGATGACGTGATGGCTATAGAGTTCTAACTGAGGGTCTTTCATGAATTATAGATCTGGATACTCGTTAATACGGATTGAACAATGCTGATTGTATTGGGCGAGGTAATGTGTTATTAGGTCATGAAAGTGTCCTGGGCTCCCTGATTGACTGGAAGCGTAATGGGTTGGGTAATGGGACTGAATACGAACTGAATGGTGGGGGGATGTGTGTATGCGTTAATGGTAATGCGTGGGTAGAATGGCGGGATGTGGGAATATGGGATAATGCGGACTTTAGAATGCTGGGTAATCTGCGACTGGGAGAAAGCGAGAAGGGCATATTGGGAATGGTGGGGGAAGTTTTGAATGCGGGCCTGGGTAATGTGATAATGGAACTATGCGGATTTAACATAAAGCGGACGGAAAGTGGAATGTGGATCTGGGGAATGCCTTTAAACTTTTTCGAAGAGGTGAGGCTAGCTTCCACCGCTTTTCTTTTGTATCCAAAGATAGTAACCATTCTAGTTTTATCTAACCTTATTCATTGTAGGTTCATTGTACCTCACTGCAAAAACACAGCCGACTCTGTCCACTGTATCTCATCTTCGAGAGGGTTTCTTTACCACTCTTACTGCTGAGCAACAATAGCCCATATCAGAAGCACATCAGCCCATATCAGAAGCATGTCAGAAGCACATAATAAGAATGAAGACGAGGAATATCAGAAGCACATCAACCCATATCAGAAGCACATAATAAGAATGAAGAAGAGGAAAGGGACGCAGTAAGGACAACCCATATCAGAAGCACATCAGAGGCACATAATAAGAATGAAGAAGAGGTGACTGTAGTATGCTACAAAAGCCACAAAGGAAGGTAATTATCTTTATCCTTACATTTGAATTCGGTATCCATCGTTGTTGCACAACAACTCAGTATCCATAGTTGTTGCAGAGCTGAATCTCCATCTCGATAAGTATTTGCATCTGGATGTGCTACTACTTAAACAAGGTAAACTGCTGATTCAACCTAGGCTGCTAGCTTTCAAATGGGTGAGGATGCTGGATCAAGTTTCAGCCAGTTGCTAGATCCAGATGCAGATCCAGATGCAGATTGAATTGGACCCGTTCTAGATCCCATTGGCTCCAAGTTTTATTTCCAGCACATCTTCGATTTACCGGTATGGAAGTCTGGTGTGAGTTCAAGATATTCGGCATAAGCCCTCTTTTCTTTTTCTCTTATCGATGTGGTCCTTGTCTTCCGTTCGGGTTAGCTAATGTCATTTCCCTTAGGGCGGCTATCCCTGGAGCATTGATGGCCTTCATCCTGAACAGATTAACAGGATGTTAGGCATGATGATCATAACCTCAAATGCCTATCTTCACGGGAAGAATGAAGTTGAAACTGCATTCAACTTATCACTGAAGGATTGGTCAGTACGCTAAAAAACTGGTGGGACCATCTACCAAAGGAAGCCAAGGTAGAGATTGAAGCTTGAGGATTGATCTATCCCCTCGTCAACCTGCTCGAGACTCAGAAGAACAGCTAATCCTGAATCTAGTCGCGGTAGTGAGATTGTGGCCACACACATCTTCATGTAGGCCTCCTCTCCTCTCGCCATCTCGCCACGCTCATCTTCATGCAAGCCACACAGAACACCTGTCTGTGTAAAATAAGACAATTTTACATCCGAAGCATTAGGCAATAGGCAAGCATGAACATCCCAAATCCCGAGCATTAAATGCCTAGCATTAATGCTAGCATTAAGCTGATCTATAGCTGATGTACCAATGATAAGAAAAACATAAATATATATTACCTAAGTTTTTTCCTCGCCACCTCGGGAAGAGGCCAAATAAGATAGTGAATGATTATGTATCTAAAAACTTTCATTATAATCGATGAATTGATGGTAACAAGCAGCTCACAAACAACTCAATTAATACTAACATCATGCGTTTCGATTACTATAGTCCCTGTCCATTCCGAGATGGCAGGGACTAACTAGAAAACAAATATTTAGAAATGGGAACAAAGCTTTGGTGTTTTGGAAATCAAATCAACATTACAATTTATTTATTTTTAATTTTAATTGGATTTTTAACAAAATTTATTAATAAATTAATTTAGATAAACTGTTAAAAAATCATTTTATTTAATTATCATGAAAAAAATATTTATAATAGAGTAGTAGAAGTGTCAAGAGTTATTTTTAATTTTAAGGGAAAAAATTAAAATTGAATATAGTTGGGGTTAGGTAATTTTATGGAAACATTAAAATTGAATATAGTTGGGGTTAAGAAATTGGACAAACAATGGGGCAGGGACATATGAAATATGCAAAGGGTTCTTTCTAGCAACAAAATAAAGCATTAAAGTTTTGGTGGTATTGGTAGATTAGTAGTTGGTTATCCATCACCTTGTTCATGGATATTTTCCTAAAGTTTGCAAGTTGCTAAGTATTGTTGATCAGCTCAGGATTTCTCTACTATTAGCTTGTATCATATGTTGAAAATGAATAAATACAGTGCAAAAAAATTAATGAGTAAAGCGGTAAACATCGACTCAGAAATAGTATTCGTTCTCTCACAAGTATTAGTTAACAATGATTTTTCTATGCAAATTAAATTTCGTCTATATCTATAAATATTTTGTAGAAAAGCCTTGGAAGACCTTTAACATAGTAAAAAATAATAATAATTATTGAAAAACACTAATATATAAAAATGAATAAAAACCATAATGAGGTTACCAAACTACATGTATAATTGCCCTTCAAATATTTTAATTACACTATCCTTCTATATAAATCACCGTCAAAGTACTTTTTTTTAATTTTAACTATAATTATCACAATAATAGTTCAAATAAATTTAAAAATATTATAAATTTGATTACTATTTTAATTAATTTAAATATATTATATCACTCATCTTATTTATATATATATTATATATATATTAAATTAATATTGTGTTAAAAATCTAATAATATAATATAAATTAAAAAATCACACTTTTTTAGAATATATTTCCTATATATAAAAAGAAAATAACCTGAAAAAAAAACTTGATAACCATAAGATAATCACAAGAACAATAAATAGCCAATATCATGTTTTCATTATCAATATCTATGGGACTAAATTTAATTCAATTTCTATTTTTAAACATGATGTACATATTTAATCATTTTGCAATTAGTGAATATTGAAAAAAAGAAGGAAGTCAAATAACTTAACCAAGTTTAAAATAAACAATTTATGAATATTGAAAGAAAGAACGAATTAAAGTACTTAACCACTTTTAAAATAAACAATATATAAATATTGAAAGAAAGAATGAATTAAACTACTTGATCACGGTTTAAAAAAATAATAAATATTTTTTTCGTTGAAATTTGTGCTATTTCGTATAAATCAAAAGACAATTGTATTGAGTAAGTAAATTTTTTATGGTTATTTTTGGCTGAAAAAAAATTCAATAAATCTTGGCAAAAGGAAAATGAGTATTAACTTTTTGAAAATAAAAATATATTCAAAACTATCAAAATTTTTTAAAGTATCCAAAATCTTGAAATTTAACAACTTTAATCTGTGTAAAAAATTATCAAAATTTTAACTGAATTTTCCTGATTTTAGAAGAAAAAACAGTCTATTTAGAGGACAGCTAAATCAAAGCCCTGAAAATTAATTTTCAAATATATGTATGATTCAAACAAAGTTAATAGCTACGGCTTTCTACTTAACCGAAACATAAATAGTCAAACAAGGTTCCAATTAATATAACGGTATCATTTCAGAAAATATTGGCATCCATGCCAGGGGAATGAAAAAGCATCTTCTGTAATCACTAAATTGTTCCAAATCTGTCACGGCTAACAATATTCAACAGCACTGATTGCAGCATGTGAATCTCCCCGCCTCGAATCAATGGGGGTGGTGGAAATCGTACTTGTGGGTCTGTAGCATGCACTAGTATTACCAGCAGTTCAAGTCCCATAGACTCGGGGTATGCAACGTTCAAGTCCCATAGAACTCCAGCAGTTGACAGCAAATATCTTCAAGTTGAGGAATAGACATATCGAACTCCAGAAACCATGGGTTCTCTGTATCCAATGGCAACTTTACTCGGAGGCACCTGGTTGCCAGATAGAAGGCAGCGCCAGCTACCTGGCGGGGTTTGTACTGGAGACCTATCGTCGTCATCAACCCATCATTCAAAAAGTTCCAAGCAACTTGAGCAAACTTACAATGCCACTGTTCAGCTTGGAACTTTTTGATGGCTGAGACGAGGTGATTGTAAGGGGTTTCGATCTCGAGATCGAAGTTTAGTGTTGTGAGCACTAAACGCTCCCCGTTCGCTATTAGTTGTTGCATTTGCTCGAGTTTCGCAGTGGTTGGTTCTCCGTTTTCATGGATGGCTTTCACACTAAGTTCCTCCAACATTTTCATTCGCTCATCACTGAGTTTGTTGGCGAGGAGCAGGCAGCTGGCTGCGATTGTGTGTCTGTCGTTGGTGCTGTGAGATTGGCTGAGATAGAATCGGTGGCACGTATGGTAGCTGTTGCGATGGTCACCTGGGGCAGCCCTAATTCCACTCCCAGATGTTTGATGAAAGAGCAGTACGATTGCCTGAGGCGATTCTCTTGCTCTGCGTCGATTCCATGGATTCTGGAAGGGCTAGATCTGTCGATTTGGGATCTGGTGAAATACCATCCCTCGCCCAATCCATGGATTCTGGAAGGACCGGATTCCACGTCTTGGCATCCGGCAGGCATTTTTGCACGCTTGGGGTTCGACACCGCGCGATGCAGGCGTACGACGAGAATGAAGGATGGTGGTCCATAGAATGGATAAGAGGTCATTTAGATAGGGGAAGCAGTGAGACGGAGTCAACAATCCGATGACTGATTGGTTTGAGTAATGGAGATCCCAGAAAAGCGGAAGTATACAATTTTTGGTTGGTTTCAGGTTTTCTTGGGAGCCGTTTATCGTTTAAAATTGCAATTTTAGTAAAAATTGTTTTGTGTGGTTTTAGTGAGGGGAAATTTGAAAATATATTGGTAATTAGGTTTAATTTGAGCGGTTGAAGAGATAGTTGTTATCTCGCTCACTTGAATTCGAATTTAATTTGTGATATGTTCCTTTTTGTGTAGTGATTTAACTGGTAAGATAGTAACATCTCACTTCCTTAAGTGACTAAGAGTAGGATTAGATGTTTCTAAACTTCTTAACCCTAAAAGTTGGTTCAACTAGTTTCATTGACCACCCCAAAGTCACCATAAAATTGTTCATTTGATGACATTTACTTTAATAAATGTAAATAAGTACTTAAAGCAATGTTGCAATGTGTGTGCTTATATAGTGATGGTGTGAGATAACTATCTTTTACTTAAATCTTTAATATATTTAATTATGGTTTATAGCATGTTATTTCAATTTATATATACACACATTAGCATTGATAAATTTTATTTTAAGACTCTTTAAACCGTAGAAAAATTGTAAGTCATTTTTTTTTATCTTTCTAAACCAAATCTATAATAATTTGGGTGTTAATGTTAATATTTAAAATTTATATATAAGTCTCGGATGGATCTTTTGTTCATCTTCATATGAAGCTATTCAAGGATCTTGTGAATAAATTTTTATTTAAGAGATCAAGAATCAATAGGTTTATAGGCGAAATCAGCTAATCAACTACTATGTTACACTCTAGTATGGAGAAATATAGTGACCTGTCTGTGAGACATGAATTATTGGATAGAAAATAGTAATAATGAAACATAGGGTCATCCAATTTAAAAAGCCGTAATAACACTTTTATTCAGTTCAATTTGTTGTTTTATAATTTATTTTTGTTAATGAAATTATAAACAATTTTTTTTGGGGAAAAAAATCATAGCACTTATATTACAGTAAAAGAAATTGAAATAATAATGATACATGCCAATAATCACAATATTTCAAAACTTCATGTTTAAATTTAATTGGGAAAAACATAATAAAGATAAGAATATATGTATTTTAAAAAATGTGAAATATCTATAAAATATAAATAATAATAAGTGCAACCACATAAAATAAATTATTGGTAATAATATTCATAACTATATAAAATAAAGGAGTTGCTAATAACAAGAACATCCATTGAAAATAAATGGTTGGTGGACTCACACCAGAATCAACGTATAATAAGGGCTGACCAACTCACTTCATGACATATCTCGTTTACAAAAATTAATAAAATCATAAAAACTAGGACAACCATTAAAATTAAATACTTGGTAAATGCCTATAAACATCAATCCATGATAAGTATCAAAGACTAACGACCACAATACCTTTCAAATTTCCTATATATATTATTAATATATATATTAATATATTAATAACTATAACCTTATTTTAAATTTGCATTATTATTAATTATAAAAAGAATTAATATATTCCTTAATGGTAGTAAATGAACGATGTAATTCGGACGTGGAGGTGGAGGGTGTAGACAACCCCATTGAATCACACACAATTTAGATAAGTGGATGGCATGGAACACCTTCGCATGCATAATCTTATGCTAGATTTAATGTCATTACTATATGATCTCATTCTTGGAAAGCTTATGGAGTGTTGGAAGAGTTAGGAGGGAAGGGGAGGCCTGGGTTTGCTTCCTATCATAGTGGTTGGAACATCAATTATCTTCCCGGTTGTGTTATGATGCTCTTCGTGTTATGATGGTATCTATGTCTTCCAATTGTATTGGTGTATCACATTAAGCGTGAGATCAAAAAATACTAATAATAAAACATGATGTCGGGTTGTTGTCATTTGAATTTCTCTGGCCATGAAAATGACTTGATTGAGTGGATATTGAGAGCCAACAAGTGTGGCTCATCATTAGGATGATTATGAGATGAATGATAAAGACTAAAGAATAAATAGGAGATATTCTCTTTTGTTCTCTCTCCACATTTGTTTGCTTGAAATGCTGACTTAAAAAAACCATTGGGATGAATGTAATCTTTTGGTACTATAAGTTTTTAACATGCATATCACATTAAAAGAAATTTTAATAATAAACAATAGCTATGAATAACATAATCTTTCAAAACTTCATATTTAAATTTAATTAACAAACATATGATTAAAAATAAGAATATTTTTATCTATTAAAATATGGAATAAATATAAGATACAAATAATAACAAGTGAAACTATACAAAATAAACAAATCCATATAAAGTAAAAGGCTGCTTATAATAAGTGCAACTATATAAACTAAATGACAAGTAAGAAATGATAGACATCAATCCATGATAAGCATCAAAACTCTTAGGGCTTCATGATACATCTCAGTTTGCTATAATTAATAAAATTAGTAAATAGTTGTTGATAATTAGTGCAACTATATAAACTAAAACTAGTAAACACTCATAGGCATCAATCCATGATAAGCATCAAAACGATTCATGATGCATCTCTTTTTTCTATAATTAATAAAATCAATAAAACTATTGAAACTATAAAAATGAAATAGTTGGAAATCTCAATAGTGGTCAATGCATGATAAGCACCAAAACAGTTACCCCTCTATACATCTCAAATTTCCCAAATTCAAAACATTCTTAAAATTAACTAAATTATAACTTTATTTTAAATTATTATTATTAATGATAAAAAAAATATCTGAGTTTAACAATATTCTTATCTAAGGAGATTCACTCTCACTTCACCTTGGAGATTAACTTTTCTTACAAGATTGCATACCAAATATCACACATGTTGATATTACATTTGCTTTGTTAATTAATTTGAGATAACTTAATTAAAAGAGAATGAATAACTTGTAGATAAATCTTAACCCTTGTAGCGTGAATTCTATTATCAATATTCTGGCATATTCCATGGAGGATATATCTTTACCATCCAACTAATAATTTATAATAATTAAATTAGAATTATGAAAGACCTATTTTGAAATAGACATGCATAATTTACTAAATTATAATTTAATTTAAAGTTCTTATTATTAGAATTAATTATGAATCAAAATAATATATTAAACACATATACATCTAAAAAATCACATGTAACAACATTCTTAACCATAGAGATTCAGTCCCACTTTATCATGAAGAATATTAACTGGTAAATCGTTATCCTACAATACCATGGATGAATATGAGGGCTTATCAATACCACATGCCCAAAAATTCATAACTCATTTCATATGACACTTTTCATAGGACATTTTTTTTCCAATTAATCAACTTAATCAAAAAGAAAAATGATATAACTACTTTGGAAATAAATCTCAATCTTTTATTTGTGAAAACCACTACAGATAATCTAGAATGTTACATGGACATTAAATCCCTACCAGCCATCTAGTAATTATTGATAATTAAATTAAATTTATGGAAAAATTACTCCAAAATATACATGTTTATATACATAATGATAGAAAACTAGAACAATTATATAATCTACAATGTTACATGGACGTTAAATCCCTACCATCCATCTAGTAATTATTGATAATTAAATTAAATTTATGGAAAAACAACTCCAAAATATACATGTTTATATACATAAATATAAAAAACAAGAACAATTATATAATTTACGTGACTGATAAACTCATACTGATACCAATCCATAAAAATTATCTAGAATATAACTTATGTTAAATTATTATTATCAATATTATTGACTGAAAAAGGAGTAAATAAATTACTTAATTAATTATACATTTAGAAAACATGGAACAAGATTCATAACCATGGAAGTTTGTCTCCACTTCACCATGGAGATTCTTAATTTTTAGATAACCTTTATTATATTACGATGGTTTATCAATTTAACTAAAAGGGGAAAAAGGCCATGACTACATTGGAGAGAAGTCACAACCTTTGTTGTGTGTATACTAAAAATAGTTTATAATTTTTTGTCGAACTTAAATCCTTATAATCCACATAAAAATTACTAGTAATTAAATTAGAATCCTAGAAGCCCCATTTCAAAATACTATCAATGTAATTATAAATTAAGGTCCATTTTAAAATATAAATTAAAATAATGATGACTCATATTAGTAACCATGATAATTTCAAACCCCTTCATAAACATGTAAAAACACATCTCTCTCCATCCATATATATATATATATATATAATATATATATATATATATATATATATATAGATATAGATATCCAAGCCCTGATTATAGCAAGAGGATTCACCCTAAAGAGATTTGCCTTAATCGAGAGATTTGGGTCTTTTCTCATCCCTTGGTAGATTAGAGCTAAAATTGTCAAAAATGGTTTATTATATTATTATATTATTTATTTTATTTTATTAAAATTTATTTTGGTTTTCATTGCCATTCTCATCCTATCGTACTTTTAATAAAATTGAATTTCCCTAACAACCATTTATTGAATTGGCTACATCTATTCTATTTAAACATAATGATAGATTCGTTTTTTCAACTTTGTCTGGAGTATGAATGACATGAGATGTTTTTAAACCTCAACCAACAAACTATAATGTGATTAGTCTGAAAGACATTCTCCAAAAGAGTCAAGATGTTTTGAATAATAATAATAATAATTATTATTATTATTATTATTATTTATTTTTTTGTTATCCTAACCAAGTCAAAATATTTACATAATAGGACAAAATATATACAATATATATAGTGAGTTGGTTCCAATATATTTGTGTGTGCAGGCGTGTGTGTGTCAAAAGGAGTATATGTGTGCGTGAGAGAGGATATATATACTGGGTAGGTTGCAACATATGTGTGTGTGTGCGTGTGTGTGCACGTGTGTGTGTCAAAAGGAGTATATGTGTGTGTGTGAGAGGATATATTTACTGGGTTGGTTGCAATGTGTGTGTGTGTGCGCCCACACGTGTGTGTCAAAAGGAGTATATGTGTGCGTGAGAGAAAATTGTGCATATGTATATCATATGCATATTACATTAAACACTAACTTCATAAGAAATCTAGTTTGTTAGAATTAATAAAATAATAAAAACTAGGAAAATAATAAAAATTAAATGGTTGTTAATAACGAGAACATCCATATAAAATAAAGGCCCACAATATTTTTTCTCATTAATTTTAATCAAAATTCGACTGATATTTTTAAAACTTGAGTTTAAATTAATTACAATCTATAATTTGAGTGCCCCGAGTTTTTTAGGGTATTGAATCCATTTATGCAATTCAAAAAGATATTTTAAGCCACAAAAAATCTAGAAAGTGTATCGTTGGATTTCAGGGAATTCCGGTAAAAAAAAATGTTATTTCATCTATAAGTTAGACTAGGCCTAAAATGAATGGTTCTTGAACTCTGAGAAGCAACAATCCATATAAACATCAAAAGACTCATTTCATGACACATATATTTTGTTAAAATTAATAAAATCATAAAAAAATAGAGCATTGATCAAAATTAAATGGCAAATTCCTACATGCATCAATCCATGATGAGCATAAATACACTTACCCAAAAATACATCTCAAATTTCCCACACACACACACCACACACACACACACAACACATATATATAATATATATCTACATATATTATATAAAAAATATTTCTCGATGGGGTGAATGAACAAAGTAATTGGAACCTAGCGGAGGGTGCCCTATACCCCAATGAATCCCACAGTAATTTTGAAAGGGGGGTGTTGTGGAATAGCTTCCCCATGCCCAAGATTTTATGAAATTTAATGTCATTAATATATGACCAACTTCTATAGTGTCAGTAGAGTTATGCGGGAAAGGGAGGCCTTAGTCTAGTTCCTGTCATGGTGGTTGGAACATCAATTATGTGCCCCATTGTGTTATCATGGTTTCTATGTCCTCTGGTTATGAATAGTTTCAAAGTGTTTAGGACGTTGTCATTAAAACATGGGTTCTTCTGAGTGGAGTGGGTTAGTGTTGAAGGTTTTTGTGTTCAGACCTAGGGTGCTCCAAGTCCCTAAAAGTGATATCTTAGGAGTGAAATTATTTTGCACTAATTGAATTAGTATGATAGCAATAATCTCCCTTTTGAAGTTCTGAAGTGTGGGACTAGATGTTTCCAAATTTGTCAAACCTATGAGTTGGTCAATGGTTTCAGTTTACATGCCAAATTCATTGTACATGTTGTTCATTAATGACACTTATTTCGATGTTATTCATGAATGTAGTGAATTACCTAAAGCAATGTTCCATGTCTGTGAGTATGAAATGATTGTGCTATAGTATGAAATGAGAGTAATGA
>APFE030659020.1:0-17516 GCA_000404065.3 Pinus taeda
AGATTTACCTATAGTCATGATCCAGTATATCCACCAAGGTTTCAATCCTCTCATCCCTGGGTTATCCCAGCCATAATTTTTCCAACGGGCCATTTTGCTGGCAATTGCATCCCCAGTTTGCCAGAATGTCTATTGCCTTATTCTGTTCTCGTCTTACATATCATACCATTATATAGTCAAACTTTTGTATTAGTTCTCCTATCTCTTACATAAGGCGAGTTGTCCTCCAACTTTGGCTTAGCTTATCCCATGTGGTGCCACTGTTCAGGTTCCCTAGTGTGTTTATGACCAGACTTGAGTCTCCATCCACCAGTAAGTTTTGGTATCCCATTCTAACAACTATTCGAAGTTCTTGTCTTGCTACAGTGAATTATGTGTCATTGTTGCTTGTTATCCCACATGAGTTAGCATATATGAGCCACGTGTTGGCTTGCTTGTCTCGGAAGAGGTGTCCAAGGGCTGCTACTCCTGGGTTCCCTTTTGATGCCCCTTAAAAATTAAGTTTTATGAATCCTTCTCGTGGGGTAGTGAAGTGAGCCGGGGATACTACACCAAGCCTATTTTTTCTCCAGGAAGTTGGGGCCAACACTTCCATTGTTTGATTAAGTTTTCCTAAGATTCAAGCTTCCTGGGGAGGGACTTGTCAATATTCATAGTACCATTGTTCTGCTAATATAGTTTCTCTGATGTTTCGAACTATTCCTTCCCACACATGTTCTTGAGGTAGCGTTTTATTTTTGAATACCCTGTGGTTCCTTTCTATCCATATAGCCCATAGGTTTAATCCTAAGGCCTATCCCCATGATTGGTTTAGTATTGGGCTTGAGAATATGTTCTTATGCCATAATAGGATTGTTTCCTTTATGCTATGGTGGTCTCAATCCATCCTTTAGAAGACTCCTTGCATCTGACCCCATTTATGATCTGCAAACTAGCAAGTGTTAAGCATGTGCTCCATATCCTCTCTGTTCTGCTGACATAACCAACATAGGGACGAGCCCTAGGGACAAGCCCTAGATTCCCCTCTTTTGAATTTGATCCTAGGTTAAGATCCACCCTTTGCATACCAACCATAGGAAATGAGCTACCTTTGGCCACCACCGTCCCTTCCATATTTTTTTCCATAGAAGAACTTGCACATCTTGACTTTGTTCTGCTTGCAGGTTATATGCTTCTTTGCTGGTAAAGGTACCTTTTGTGGTATGTCTCCATCTCAAAATTTCTAGGCCATTTATGATTGTTACTTGTCTTGATCTCATTTATTTTTCAAGCTCTTCCCATTGGTTTGTCTCTATATCTTGGCACCAATCTTCCTTCTTCTTCCATCTCCTCCAATTTCCTGTTCCCTAATCCTCTTTCCATAATTGATCTACATATTGTATGTTGTTGTCTCTGGTGAATCTATATATGTCTCTGAGGTCTTTCCTATTTAATAGTCATTCTATTTGTTTCCAAGGGTCCTACCAAAATCTTGTAGTTTTTTCGTTACAAATTTCCCAAAAAGCATGCTGGTTTATGAGGTCCCTATTTTGGCTTGCCAAGTTCCATATTGCTAATCCTTGGGGGGATCTCTATACCACAACATTTCCTCTCTTCTCTCAACCATATTATATTTTCTTGTTCATATTTGTTTCCATAGATCCCTTCAACCTCCTAAACTTCTCCACCATATTTTTGTGCTCATTACTTGATTTAAAGTGTACTGGTCTCTGAGGCCTAGACCTACTTCCATTTTTTTTTTACCAAGGATATTGGAGTCCATTTCGTGACTTGTTGTTCCCCTCCCCAGAAGAATATCTTGAAAATATCTACCATTTTAGAGCATGCCCCTTAGGGGAAACAAAAGCTGAGAGTTGGTATATGGGAATTGATTGAAGCACTGCTTTTAGAAGGATAGATCTACTTGCCAGGTTGAGGAATCTAAAATCCCATTTACCTAACCTTCCTTGCAAATTTTGTAGGATCTGCTGCCAGCATGAAAATTTTAGGGAATTTTAAGATAGAGGCATGCCCAAGTATTTAGTGGGGAGGTTTCCAGTACTAAACCCCAGGATCCTAGCTAGGTAGGCCTTGACATTTCCTTGGGTGTTGAAAAATAAAATACAAGATTTTTCATTGTCTATTTGAGTCCCCGAGGCCTCCATGAAGGTATTCAGAATCTCTTTTATTCTACGGGCTTCCCTAAGAAACACTTGACAAAAGAGAATGATATCGTCAATGAATTGTTGGTGAGTGATGGCTAAATCGTTACCCCAAATCCTCAAGTCTCTATTCCTAGACTCATGGGCTTCATTTTTTTTTAAATATTCCCAAACCTTTGACAGCAATAATGAACAGAAAGGGAGACAATGGATCTCCCTATCTCAGACCCCGAGGTGGGTTAAAGGCTTGTGAATGGGTCCCATTCAGCAGAATATAAATAATAGGGGTGGATATCATAGCACTGATCCAATTTATCCATCTTTGTGTAAAAGCATAGGCTTTGAGGATGTTGCTCTAATACCCCCAGCTTAACTGATCATATTCCTAGGAGAGGTCCAGCTTAATCATCATTCCCGAGAGATTTTTTTGCCTTGAGAGAGTGAACGACTTCTTGAGAATTTACCAACCTGACCAAGATTTGCCTTCCTTCGACAAATCCCATATGTTCCGAAGATATGATATTCGGCAAGAGGTCTTTTAGCCATTTAACAATACGAGTGGCTATGCTTTATATATGACATTACGTAGGGCAGTGGGATGAAATCCCTGAGGATCTTCGGATTTCGATGTTTTAGGAATGAGAGTAATAAAAGTGGAGTTCAGACTGGGGCATAGCTTATTCCTCGATGACTTCAAGAATTTCCTGTCGCATGAAATTCTAGGTGGCTTGGTATAATTTTACTTTGAATCCATTCGGTCCTCGGGCCTTGTTTTTCTTCATACCCTTGACAATTTCTTCCACCTCTTAAAGAGTAGATGCTCTCATCAATGCAAGGTTCTGGTCCTAAGTTACCCTCTGAGGTATATGTTGCGATATTCTTTGAATTTCTTCCATTATATCTTCTTGTGGTTCTAATAGGAGATATATGGAGAGATTTACCATAAGATCCTCTACTTCCTCGTGTTTAACTTTGCGGTTCCCCTCCTCATCTTTTAGGGAGATGATTCTGTTGTGCTTTCGATGTTGAAACATGGCTTTTTGAAAAAACCGAGTGTTGTGCTCCCCTTCCCTTGGCTAGTTCACCCTCGATTTCTGTTACCACAGGATCTCTTCAATTTTTTTCCTTTCTTGGAGCTAACTTGTTAACCATCCATATTCTGTAGCTAGCTCTTATGATCTCCATTCGCTTATGATTTTTTGTTGCACCTCTGTCATTCGTTTGTTGATCTGGTTCTGGTCCTTCATGATATGCCCCAATTTTTCTTTATTCCATTTCTTCGGTTTCTTCTTGAGATACTTAACCTTTAGCTGAAACATATGCATGTAGTTCCTCCGTTGTAATTCACTCTATGTTTTTGATAAGATATGGGTCTCTTAGTGAGAATGTTTTAATCTGGAAAGGTCAATTTTCCATGCTCGCTTTCGGGTCCACTTACAGTCTTATTGGCTAGTGGTCTGATCCCATCCCTGAGAGGACTGAGGCTTCTATGAATATATATTTTCTAATGACATGTTCTGATATTAGAAATCTATCCAATCAAGAAGCAATTTTATGACTCCCTTTTCTTCTATTGTTCCAGGTGTGAGCCCCATTGATTGTTGGGAGATCTACTAGGCACAGTTATGCAATGGCATCGCCAAATATTTCCATCTCTATATCCATTCTTCTCATACCTCCATTTTTCTCTACTAGGGAGGTTATCATGTTAAAATATCCTCCCAGTACCCAAAGGTCTTTCGTTTATAGGTTTCTTATTTTTTCCAAGTTTTCAAGGAAAGCCCTTCTTTCCCCCGAGATATGTGGTCCATAGACTCTTGTAAGCAACACCTAGTCTTTCGATTTGATAACTCTAAATCTTCCTTAGAGGATTCGTGGGAGGCTAACCCAATCTTCAACCATATTTGTCCTATGTTCCATATAATTGCCAACCCTCCTTCCCTACCATTTGTGTCGTGGGCTATAACTTGGTACTCAGGTTTGAAATTTTCCATAATTCCTTTATGTTTTCTTTCACTAATTTTAGATTCTTGTATTATCATTATGCTTGGTCTATATTTATTCAGTCTCTCTATGAAGTATCTTTGTTTTCCTTTGCTACTGAGGTTTGTTATGTTCCATGTTATAATAATCATTTCAAAAAATTTGGGGTTAGTTGAAACACCCCTAATAATGGCACCACTCTTCCCGAGTTGACTAGTAGCTCCCCAACCATCTCGATGGATTCATTCATTGTTCTTATACCTCTTCCCCCCTTTCCTAGGTTTCTTGATTCTTGCCATTGTCTGCCTTGAGACCCTAGGTGATGTGGTTGTGCTATGATAGTGGATCATTTTTTAGCCCTATATTGCTATAAAGTTTCCTTGTAGAGTTGCTTCTAATCTTCTTCAATGAAACGTTTGTCCAAGTGTCTCCATGTCTGTAGTAAAGGATTCATCACTTGCTCTTTCGCACTAAGATCTTATTTCTAGTTATCGATCTCCGTTGGTTTTTTCTCTATCATTTGCATGGTACTCTCCTCTCTTAGGTTTTCTGCTATCTCCTGGTTCTCTAGCTTGTTTCCTTCTGGATCCTTCATTTGCATGCTTTCCATCTCCTTGATATTGTCTGGGATTGTCTCCCCTATTTCTTCCTCTTGAAGGGGTGGCGAATCTATTATGGGCGTGCTACTTTCTCTCATTTTGGTTTTCTCTCTGGATATCTATTGGTTTTGGTTCCTTTTCCTCCTGTGCACCTCTTGGAAGCCGTCCCCATCTTCTCTTTCTGTCGAGTGTCCTAGCTTCTTCTCACTGGTATGGATTTCATCGTTATTTAATGGAAGGCTCAATACAGGTGGCCATATTCATGACATCGCCGACATCGAAAGGGGATATGTTTTTAGTCGAGGGGTTGTTACCATATCTCATTATGGTATTCCAACTCTATGAAGTTTGGTAGCAGCTCAGTGATATTCATGTACACGCAGATTCTTGCATAAGAGGTGCACCTACCTTTTCTTGTTAAGTCTGCTACTTTGAGGAAGGTTTTGATTGAGTTTCCTATTCCTTCCAAGATTTTTGGGTCCTAGAAGTCCATTGGTAAACCGAAAATTCATACCCAGATGGGTGCTTCCAGAAACTTTTCTTGATCCGGGTTATAGAATTCCTCCCAATGTCGCATAAATAGTCCAACATTATTGAAAACATATGGCCCATCTTCAAAAACCTTCTCCTTATCTTCGAGGTTGCAAAAGATTACAGAGAAGAACCATTTCATGCCTAGCTTAAGGTCGATGTGCACCTTTGGTTGCCACCACTGCTCTATCCATTTGATCAGTTCCTTCTCTATTGGCCAAGCCCCAATAAACTTACATATCATGGCATGGTCCTTAATATATCTTATGTATTCCTCCTGTTTATTGTTTGATATAACGAATCAGGGTTTCTTGGTTTCCTTGGGTAGGCATTTCCCTCCCAAAGCCTCTTGTCATTTGGCTCCCAAAACCAACATTCCTTTTCCATGGCTTCTATTACCTCCGACTGCTCCATGCTAGCTCGAATCCCCTGCAGAAATGTTTCAGTAGGAGGGGATCTCTCCCGCCCTTTCATGCCACTCATGGCTACTGCGAGTGGTACTTCCTTGTTATTTTTCCTCAGTCACCTCCCTGTCTACAAGGTTTGTAGGTTTTTCAGGCAGAGTCCATGAAAAACCATAGCTTCTCACGTTGCCTTCGCTCTCCCTTTTCTCTAAACATTACAATAAGGGTTAGATTCTTTTTAACATATATGTGCTAATCGATTTAGCTAGAATTGTGCACGTGGACTTAAGGCATTGATGACTACTTATTGAATAAATAAAACATGTGTGATGTGGATCCATATCCTTCATCTCACATGAGCTTCTCCATCATTCCATCTTTCCTCCTAATGTGGTTCTTCGTTCATTCGCTAACCAAAATTATTCAAGCCTTTGTTATGCTATAGAATCACGGTCGCTATAAAACTAAAATTTTAGTGACCTACGAGGAACATTTCTTAACATAAATCATTACCTTTCAAACATGAAATATTCATAAAATTTTTGGCATTTTAGCTTATGATGATATTTGCAAGATTCTCTTATGTGGCATTTTAGCTTATAATTATATTTGCAAGATGTTTTTATGTTATTGGTTTACTAGGCGAAGTAATGGATGATTAGGTAGTAAAATGATGGAAAACATATGTTATAAACAAATTTTTTTTGGCAAATACCTATAATAAAAGTATTAAATTTTGGGACTAAATATTGGGGACTAAGTGAGAGGAAGTGTGGAGAGAGAGCAAAGAAAGAGAGAGGATCTCTCTCTCTCTCTCTCTCTCTCTCATATATATATATATAAATATATAATATATATATATAATAATATAGAGAAGAGGAGAGAGAGAGAGAAGAGAGAGAGAGAGAAGAGAGAGAGGAGAAAGAGAGAGAGAGAGAGAGAGAGAGAGGAGAGAGAGAGGAGATGGAAGGGTGAAAGAGAGAGAGGAGGGAAGTGAATAGAGAGAGAGAGATGGGAGGGTTAAGAGATAGAGAGGGATAAATGTCGTGTTGTTGTGAAGGAGAGATTGAGGGAGAAATTGACTGATAAAAAAAGAGAGAGGGGAGAGGAATGAAGGTTTATGGATATGGGGAGTGAGATGAGTAAGAGAGATATAGATGGATTAAAAAGAAAGTAATCTATAAATAGTCTGTCACACACACACATAGAGAGAGAGTTATGGGAGTAGAGTGAGAACAGAGGCAGGCAGAGGAAATGAGAGGATAAATAAAAGGAGGGGGAGAGGAAAGAGTTGCGGGAGGGAGTGAGGGAGATAGGTAGAGAAAGCTTAGTTGAGGTTGTTGTGGAGGGATTGGGTAAGGAAGGTAGTATAGACAAAGGCAGTATGGGAGGGAAATAGATGGAGTGATAGTGAGAGAGGACAATGATTGGGGAGAGTGAAAGAGGGAGGGTGAGAAAGTGAGTGAGAGTGAGAGGGACCAACAATTGGGGGAGAGTGATTGAGGGAGGGAGGAAAAGAGAGAGAGACAGAAAGGGAGGTATTTTTGAATTCTTTATATAATAAGATAGCTAATAACATGTGTCATTTAGAGCACAAGAATAATGGGTTGCGATAAAATTACTAGACTAGTAATTGCAAGCCAAAAAACAAGAGAATGAAATAACACTTAAACATACAAACTATCTCAAGGACTGATTTCTATTCCTTATTAAGAGACTAAATAATTACTTTTATTACATTGAATAAATAAATTCTATATATAAATATCTCTCAAGGTGAGGAGTTTAAAAATACATGTGGTTCATTAGCTCATGAACATGGAAGACACTAGTAAATTTTCGTTCATTATCAATCAACACCACCTTAGTATTAGCTAAGCGACTATAAATCAATTTATCCTAAGTTCAAAAATAATAAAAATAATTTCAATATACATTCAAAAGATAAAACTCATGCATTATCATGCATGTTTTACAATCCTCCATTAATGATACATACACAAGATATAAATTGCACATACACAAGCATGTATATAAATTGTACAGGTATTTACATGTAGGTGCATGCATTTATCATCTAACTCATCCATATCTAATTGAATTGACATGCAAGTGAAAACTCTAAAAATAAAACTATATACCAACGAGAAAATGTGCAATCATGGAGCCTAATATAGCTAATAAAATACAATCGATATGCCATGTCATGGATTATCCATTGCTATATGTCACTTAAATTTCATACACCTACTATATATAATAGAAATACTAAAAGAATGCATACTATAAATAGAAAATCTCCTAAACAAAGGTAATTTTTTTTAAGAAAATGTATATGTACAGTAACACTGTCATTGAAGCATAGCTAGTTACATCATAATAAATGGGTCCTTAACATTTTTATCCATGTTAGGTAACCATGTAAAAAAATATATGAAAAATAAAATATGACAAAAGGTGATACAACAAGGGAAAATCAAGTGGGAATAATTACCTCCCCCTTTGTCTCCTCAAAGTCGATATTTTGTGCACTATTTTTTTCATAAGAAGAAGGATGGTTTTGAGAGTCAACAACCCCATCATGGACTATCCTTGGATCTGACCTATATAATAATTATGAAATCACTTGGATAATGGTTTACCATTTTACTTTCTTACAATAAAGGTGAATTCTTGTGAAGTACCAAAATAATCAATGTTGGTTCTCTATGCCTTAGTAGTTTCACCTACTTATTAAATAAATACTTCCAAGGTATGATGTGCCATTTATGGTTTTCAACATGCAATGAATATACCCTATCATCCTCATGATAAAGAAAATTAGTATATAAAATATGATAATAAATCTGATCCAAATGTATAAAGAATATTCTCCAAGATCTACCTCAAGAAGTGGTGGAGAAACTACTATTGATTGCTACTAAAGTGGATGGAAGGGAGGAACCTTCTTAAAGGTTGTCCCTTATTTTTATGAGTTGTTTCTTAGAATTTGTTAGAAGCATAATATAATCAAATTTACTAAAATAATTAGAAACGACATACAACCTATAATTATGATCCACCTTCCAAACTATAACATTACAATCATTTGACATCTCAAAGTCAACCACTAAATCTAGACTAAACTTTACGGAATTTCATGTCCCTGAACGATTATTTTTATCGACCAAAAATAGATTCATCAAAACCTCTAGAGAATGGAATACATTTTGAAAATATCCATAATGTAAGTCCACTTTTATTTGGCCATATAATTTCATTAGAGTATCATCTCCCACTAAAATAGGAGGACAAGAAAATGACTCCAACGAATACAAAATATCATGTTATATACCCATGTGGTGTGAGGCACCTAGATCTATAATCCTTATAGTAGGAGAATAAGAGATAATAATAAATACATGCAATTTACTATGGAGTGTTTGAGGGATCCCATCTTTATGAGTTTTTCCTACTCTTAAACAAGAGATTCTTATATGAAGTCATCTAAGGGTGGAATCTTCCAATATTTTCCCATATATAATGATATATAAAACTTATAGATATTCCACTATACAATCAATCCCATCATATCTATGAAAATAAATTCAAATATATACTACAAAGTGTTATTTCATTTTAGATTCCAATTCTATTATTTCATTTTTTTTCTCTATGCATGTGACACATAATATGTGAAAAGTTGGTGGTTATAGGGATTTGAATTTGTTTGGGTAATTGGTACTTAACATTTGATTACAAATAACTACATGAGACTAGAAGAGTCTTACAAATCCATGAAGAGAAAATCCACTGAAACAATTCATCTATATATTATGTCACCTCCACAGTGGATGATAATGACCACTAAGTAAATTCTAAATTTGCAGTGATCAAGAATATTCTTATGGTAGTACTTAAAGAAGAACACAATCATGTGAAGAATATAGTGATAAAGTTAGACAAAGAGATCAATCTAGAGCATTTATCCAAATATTATCAATTAACTCTAATAAAGGTGAAACAAAGAAAGATGAAACAATATGACATTTACAAGAAAATGATAAGCAAAATTGTGACAATATCTCCATTTTTTAAAATATTTTTGTATTTGTTACACAAATCCATTGTCAATAAAACTACGCAAAGATATAAAATAAACTATGTACCTTTCAAATCTATTGTTTCTTATATCGTTGATATTATTTAGTATTTTTAATTTATTTTTTCTAGGTAATTTAATATATTTATGAAAAATAATTATGTATTTTTTAAAATTACACGGGAAAAAAATATTTAAGCACTTCTTGCATTATTTTTTCTTGAATTTTTATTAGTCCAAGAAACTCAAGCTATAACTCAGCATGATATAAATATTTTTTGTTATTAAACTCTGGTTTGAAAACACTTTTCGTTAAAAACATCAAATTATACTTATAATATAATTAAAAAAATGTATCATAAAATGTGAATTATTTTAAATAAATCATAATATAAACTTAAATATTTTAAGATCACATTATTTATTCTATATATTTAAAACATTTAATCCTCATTTTTATTTTGTTTACGTTTGAGAAACCATTTTTATAGCTAATATGAAGAAAGATGTGGAATTCATTCCATTCCATCCTCAACGTGGATTTAACATGGTATATTTTAGATTGTATTAGGAAAAATATTATTTCATTGTCAAGGCCATAGAGAAAGTATTTCACGTTCACCCTAAGTAATACCCACATACAACCTTTCGTGAGTAGCCTAATTGAATATGTATATGTTTTATGTTTGTCATGAATAACCCAAGTTGATGGTATTCATGTTGTTAATGCCATCGTCCATGATTCAAATTTTGGCTAAACAGGGGTATTATATAACACAAACGTGCTCCAGGGGAAATAAGGAAATAATGAGATGCAATATGTGGGGACTACGATGGTAGTGTTATTGTTTTTGGTTGCTGCATTGGAAAAAATGAGATGCAATATCTGGTGACTACGATGGTAGTGTTATTTTTTTTGGTATGTATTTCATATTTATTTACAGGTTTATATTTTGTGTTTAATATAGAGTTGATATATAATAATTTAAGAAAATAAATGTAAATCATGAATAAAAAAATTTCATTTTCATGTTATTTTTATAATAAAAAAAATATATATATTTGTTAAGATATAATAATCAATTTAAATATAAATAGATGTTAATAATAATAATCATAATTATAGCATATTATATATACACATATATATATTTATTGGAAATGTTATTTTATGTGTGATTTGTGAGTATGGTAAATTAGTAATTTCATATAAAGACTTATATTACCAATTAATAATTATCTTATATTACCAATTATAATTATCTAACAACAATGGACTTCAATTCTTAATATATAATAGAAATCTTCCATCTATATTAACACAACATTAACACAACATTGTGACTAATTCAATACTCTTACATTACATTGTGAATAATTCAATACTCTTACATGGTATAGATGAAGCAATTCCTGCCATATTAAATTCTTTTGTGGAGTTTTTAAAATATTTATTCATTTGAATAGGGTTTTCGTTTTACTGTCTTCTCCAAATTTTTTATTCCGGATCTATATGAGGAATAATGGGTTCGATCTAATGTGGAACTTGAATGAATTCTCATTGTTGTCATTGTTTTGTAGTTGTCTTTCAAGATAGCAGCCAGGCAATATGCAGATCTGCCGGTGAGATCTGTTGCAAAATGTTTGTAGAATTTTGTTGCAAATGACTGTTTTTTTTTTGTCGAAATTGTCATTGTTGCAAGAAGATGGGAGTTTGAACTGCGCTTCCTGCATGCCATCCTTCAGAACAGTGGATCTGAATTCTTTAAGGAAAAGCTTTACGAAATCAGAGCAGCATTCTGTGAAGGATCCGTGCTGTACATTCCTTTAGATGCAGAGCACGTTGTTTGCCGAGCAAAATCACTCTGTGTACTATGCCTCTTGTCAACCTCCAAAAGACCTTGTTACCGCTGGAGCTGTGTGACTAACAATCCGTGAACTGGAGGAGGATGTCCTTTCAGACGACGTTGTTGCCAATACTGTGTGAGAAGATTCCTGGGACAGGTCGTTTCAATCCACGGATTCTGGAATAAGTTTGAACTGTCACGTAGAAGCCGAACCACTGGCGATTTGAGGCACCGATTGTTTTATTATCTGAGGCAGGATTCAAATTATTTATGCTGGAGGAGAGCGGGATCTATGGAAATGCGAGTTGACTAAAGTTCTTTAACCCTTACCTTAAGTCGATTGCAGGTTGGCCGGATATTCTTTTTGACCACGGCCATGTCCGTCTGATTCCCAAGTATTTTGGGAATTTGCAATCGACTGAAGGATTGCCCTGCTTTAAAGAGCTACGTTTTTATTTTTGCTCTGTTTTTCCACAATTTGTTGTTGTCCTTTGTTTTGCTCAGCGCCGCTGAAGCATAGAACGGCGTCAAATAACGAAAGGCGTACTCTTGCTGGTCGACATCTGTAGCAGAGATTCGTCGTATCGCTTGGTTATGACGATACCTTGAACAAGAGAGGCGGCTTTAGGCATTGTGGGAAGGATGTGGATGTTTCCATGTCCGAGGCCTCATTCTACTAATCCAGGGTAAGTTTTCAAGGTGCCCAAGAAAGTCCTGACGTATCTAATTTGGCCGTATGATTTTTTAAGATTTTTTGGCGCAGCACGTTGGTCAATTGAGTTTCCGCGTTCCTTTTTTAACTGCCCCTATTTTAATACTCTTAAAAATAAAAATAAAATTAAAAAGGTATTTAGAAAGGGAGAAAGGTCATTGGGTTGTTTTGGCTTTCAAAAAGGAGAAATTGCCTGCATAATATTAGCAGGAGAAACACATATTCCTAAATATAGAAAAGCTGCCTGATTAATTTGCCCCTTCTTATAATTTGCCCACATAAAGCTATATTTTAAAAGGAGGAAGCCTTTTTATAAAAAGGCCTTAAAAAAGTTTTGGAATTTTATTAAAAAATTGGTCACATTTTATTGATATAGTTGGTGGGTGGTTATAAAATATAATTATTTATTTATTTTATTTTTTTGAAATTTTAGAAGGAAATTTGGTTGTATATATTTGGTGGGTAGTTAGAATTTTATTTAAAAAAAATTTGGTCACATTTTATTGATATAGTGGTGGTGGTTATAAAATAATTATTTATTTAATTTTTATTTTTTTTGAATTTTAGAAGGAAATTTGGTTGATATATTTGGTGGGTAGTTATAAAATATTAATGGTGAATTAGTAGTGGAATCTCTAAAGTGGATTGTTTTTATTTGTTTTTTTTCACTGAAAAGCTTTCTTGATAGTCATTAAAAGCTAGGTGGATTTCTCATTATTGTCATCATTAGACTTTTTTTTAGCAGTTTTTTTCTTTTGCCGCCAGTGGAAACACATTTATCAACTTGATTTTCTCAAGATGAGTAAAAGGTTGCAGGAGCTCTGTGAGAAGAAGGCAATAAATGAACTTCATAAAGAAGTCCTTCAGTTGCAGATTGTGGTAGTTGTCTTGCAAGTAGAGAATGCAACTCTTGAAAATAGGTTACAAACTTCAGTAGCTGAGAAAATAGAAAAGGTTGACCATCTAGAATTAATCGTGGGAAAATATCTCAAGATGCTTGTAGATGACTTTCAAGAGAAGATTGATCATCTTGATGACTTGCAGGAGGAATTTGAGTCTTTTTCTGACTCAATTTTGAAGAAGCAATTAGAAGAGACAAATAATCAACACATTATGGATATTGATTGTTTAAAAGAAACAATGATGGAGAAATATCATTTTTTGAAACAAGATCATGATGCATTTTTACAACAATTGATTGAGAAGGATGAGGTTATTCAAAGGTTGTAGGAGTCTAAGAAGAACTTGAATTGTAGGTTATTGGAGGTTATCCATCTTCATAAATCTAAGATGGAGACAACTAATATCTATATTCCATTCTCACCTTCTTCCACACTTGATGATGCTGATTGTTAGATGGTTGATGCAAATGAGCATGAATCATCATATGCTATTGTTGCACCCAGTTTTGAAAACCATACTATTGGTATTGGATCCCAATTGCTGAGAAAAAATGGGATATACCAGAGGAGGACTTTAGAAGGATATACGAGCAATTGTCGATCCTATTAACCTTGTAGTGTAGACATCAAAAGAAAGTCTTGGATATGATCTTGTTGTTGCCTCATCACCTATATCCAATTGTGAGGTGCTTGAAGAAAATGATTATGTTGATTGTGATAAAAAGATGGATGACATGGCTCCAAATGTCATTCGAGATTAAAATTTTGTGGCACCAAACTTTGAGTCTGTAAAAACAAAGACAAAGGCATCTTTACATCCTCATCAAAGGAAATCATCGAGGCCCCAACATTCTTGGTCAACTAGTAGTCCAACATTCATATTGTTATAGAAGAGACGTGGAAGAATGAATCGTGGACCTATGCCAACCAATAGGATCGACTGTGGATGGATCGATGAAGGGCCATGGCATCATTTGAACCAAATCTTGAAGACCTCATATCGTCATGGCACACCAGTTGCTCATTGTTGATTTGTTGATACTGGACACTATTGGTTCTTGCTCCTTTCACATTTGTGTTTGTTAGGGGGGCAAGTTAGATGGTGACAGATATTGTTGTCGTTGCTTTGGTGACAATGTTCAAACAAATTTAGGAGTGTTGTTGTAAAAATATTTTCGTATTTACATGCCTCATATATTGTTTGTTGGTTTATGGTGTTAGTTCTATTTGAAGCATTTTCCCTGGTTCTTTACCGACACCTAGTTTCTCTAAATTAGTTTTGGAGGAGTTGACGTTGCTTTCTGCCCTTGTGCCTCTGCAAAAATCCTACCTCAAATATCGACCGACCTCATTGAGGTTTCATGACTCTCATATTCATAGTTTGGTACTCCAACATTTTGTACTTCTTGATTGGAGCAGGCCTATGTTCTTGCCATTCAGTGGATCGTTATGGATCTACAACTTTAACTCCATAATAATTTGAGCACTAGCATGGTGGAAAGCAGGGGGTGGGGTTCCTACAAGTCTTTCTCTTTGTATCTCCTTATGATAGTTTGTACATGGGCACCTATTCAAGCCTCATGTCCGGACCCATTCTTTATTTTTTTTTCTTTATTTTACTCCATATGTTTCACTTAAGAGGGGTGTTAGAGTTTTTTTTCCGAATGCTTCATTTCCCTATGAGCTAAGGTATGGTGAGTTGTAAGCTCACATAGAAACTTGTATCTATGAAATTATCATATTTATGCTTATGCAACACTAGGCTTTCTCCATTTCTATATAATGGAGGATTTCTATGTACATTAACACAATTTGTTTTTGTCCTTTGTTTTGCTCAGCGCCGCTGAAGCATAGAACCGCGTCAAATAACGAAAGGCGTACTCTTGCTGGTCGACATCTGTAGCAGAGATTTGTCGTATTGCTTGGTTATGACGATACCTTGAACAAGAGATACCTTGAACAAGAGAGGCGGCTTGAAGCATTGTGGGAAGGATGTGGATGTTTCCATGTCCGACGCCTCATTCTACTAATCCAGGGTAAGTTTTCAAGGTGCCCAAGAAAGTCCCGACGTATCTAATTTGGCCGTATGATTTTTTAAAAAAAATTTGGCCCAGCACGTTGGTCAATTGAGTTTCCGCGTTCCTTTTTTAACTGCCCCTATTTTAATACTCGTAAAAATAAAAATAAAATAAAAAAGGTATTTAGAAAGAGAGAAAGGTCATTGGGTTGTTTTGGCTTTCAAAAAGGAGAAATTGCCTGCATAATATTAGCAGGAGAAACGCATATTCCTAAATATAGAAACGTTGCATGATTAATTTGCCCCTTCTTATAATTTGCCCACATAAATCTATATTTTAAGAGGAAGCCTTTTTATAAAAAGACCTTAAAAAAGTTTTGGAATTTTATTAAAAAATTGGGCACATTTTATTGATATATTTGGTGGGTGGTTATAAAATATAATTATTGTTATAAAATATAATTATTTATTTATTTTTATTTTTTGAATTTTACAAGGAAATTTGGTTGATATATTTGGTTGGTAGTTATAAAATATTAATGGTTAGTTAGTGGTGGAATCTCTAAAGTGAATTGTTTTTATTTGTTTTTTGTCTGAAAAGCTTTCTTGTTAGTTAATAAAAGTTAGGTGGATTTCTTATTATTGTCATCATTAGATTTTTTTTATAGCAGTTTTCTGCTTTGGCGGCCAGAGGAAACACATTTATCAACTTGATTTTCTCAAGATGGGTAAAAGGTTGCAGGAGCTCTGTGAGAAGAAGGCAATAGATGAACTTCATAAAGAAGTCTTTCAGTTGCAGACTGTGGTAGTTGTCTTGCAAGTAGAGAATGCAACTTTTGAAAATAGGTTGCAAACTTCAGTAGCTGAGAAAATCGAAAAGGTTGACCATCTAGAATTAATCGTGGGAAAATATCTCAAGATGCTTGTAGATGAAATTCAAGAGAAGATTGATCATCTTGATGACTTGTAGGAGGAATTTGAGTCTTTTTCTGACTCAAATTTGAAGAAGAAATTAGAAGAGACAAATAATCAACACATTATGGATATTGATTGTTTAAAAGAAACAATGATGGAGAAATATCATTTTTTGAAACAAGATCATGATGCATTGTTACAACAATTGATTGAGAAGGATGAGGTTATTCAAAGGTTGTAGGAGTCTAAGAAGGAACTTGAATTGTAGGTTATTGGAGGTTATCCATCTTCATAAATCTCAGATGGAGACAACTAATATTTATATTCCATTCTCACCTTCTTCCACAGTTGATGATGTTGATTATTAGATGGTTGATGCAAATGAGCATGAATCATCATATGCTATTGTTGCACCCAGTTTTGAAAACCATACTACTGGTATTGGATCCCAATTGCTGAGAAAAAATGGGATATACCAGAGGAGGACTTTAGAAGGATATACGAGCAATTGTTGATCCTATTAACCTTGTAGTGTAGACATCAAAAGAAAGTCTTGGATATGATCTTGTTGTTGCCTCATCACCTACATCCAATTGTGAGGTGCTTGAAGAAAATGATTATGTTGATTGTGATAAAAAGATCGCTGACATGGCTCCAAATGTCATTCAAGATTAAAATTTTGTGGCACCAAACTTTGAGTCTGTAAAAACAAAAACAAAGGCATCTTTACATCCTCATCAAAGGAAATCATCAGGGCCCCAACATTCTTGGTCAACTAGTAGTCCAACATTCATATTGTTATAGAAGAGACGCGGAAGAATGAATCGTGGACCTATGCCAACCAGTACGATCGACTGTGGATGGATCGATGAAGGGTCATGGCATCATTTGAACCAAATCTTGAAGACCTCATATCGTCATGGCACATCAGTTGCTCATTGTTGATTTGTTGATAATGGACACTATTGGTTCTTGCTCCTTTCACATTTGTGTTTGTTAGGGGGGCAAGTTAGATGGTGACAGATATTGTTGTCGTTGCTTTGGTGACAATGTTCAAACAAATTTAGGAGTGTTGTTGTAAAAATATTTTCATATTTACATGCCTCATATATTGTTTGTTGGTTTATGGTGTTAGTTCTATTTGAAGCTTTTTTCCTGGTTCTTTACCGACACCTAGTTTCTCTGAATTAGTTTTGGAGGAGTTGACGTTTCTTTCTGCCCTTGTGCCTCTGCAAAAATCCTACCTCAAATATCGACCGACCTCATTGAGGTTTCATGACTCTCATATTCATAGTTTTGGTACTCCAACATTTTGTACTTCTTGATTGGAGCAGGCCTATGTTCTTGCCATTCAGTGGATCGTTATGGATCTACAACTTTAAAT
>APFE030659026.1:0-28737 GCA_000404065.3 Pinus taeda
TTTTACTATTTTGTAACAATACTATACTAATCATTATCTTTATTTAATTCATGTTATTACTATATTGTTTATTTTTTTTATGTTTTATGTTTTACTATATTGTAATACTATTTTGTAAAACTATTTATGTTTTATTTGTTACTATATTGTAACGCTATTTTGAAACAATATTTATGTTTTATGTTTTAATATTTTTGGCACTATTTTGTAAGATTATTATACTAATCATTAAAATTATATAATTCATGTTACTACTATATTGTTTGTTTGTTTTATGTTTTATGTTTTACTATTATGTAACACTATTATACTAACCATTATCATTATTTAATTCATGTTATTACTATATTAATAATTTTAATTCATGTTATTACTATGTTAATAATTTTAATTTATGTTATCGCTATATTGTTTGTTTGTTTTATATTTTATGTTTTACTATATGTAACACTATATTGTAACATTATTATACTATAATTATAATTATTTAATTCATGTTATTGTCATATTAATAATTTTAATTCATGTTATTGCTATATTGTTCGCTTGTTTTATGTTTTACAATATTGTAACACTATTATACTAATCATTATCATTATTTAATTCATGTTATTAATATATTGTTTGTTTGTTTTATGTTTTATGTTTTACTATATTGTAACACTATTATACTAATCATTATAATTCGTTAATTCACGTTATTACTATATTAATTCATGTAATTACTATTTTATTTGTTTGTTTTATGTTTTATGTTTTATGTTTTACTATATTGTAACACTATTTTGTAACACTATTATACTAATCCTTATCATTATTTAATTCATGTTATTACTATATTAATAACTTTAATTCATGTTGTTATTATATTGTTTGTTTGTTTTATCTTTTAGTATGTTGTAACGGTATTTTGTAACACTATTATACTAATCATTTTCATTATTTAATTCATGTTATTACTATATTAATAATTTTAATTCATATTATTACCATATTAATAATTTTGATTCACATGATTACTATATTGTTTGTTTGTTTCAAGTTTTATGTTTTGCTATTTTGTAACACTATTACACTAATCATTATCATTATTTAATTCATGTTATTACTATATTGTTTGTTTGTTTTGTGTTTTATGTTTTACTATTTTCTAACACTATTATAATAATAATTATCATTATTTAATTCATGTTATTACTATATTAATAATTTTCATTTCATGTGTTTAGTATATTAATAATTTTAATTCATGTTATTAATATATTGTTTGTTTGTTTATGTTTATGTTTTACTATTTTGTAACACTGTTATACTAATCATCATCATTATCTAATTAATGTTATTACTATCTTAATACTTACAACCAAAAGAACTTAATATTTGATAGAAATAAAAATGATCTCTTTCTAAATGAATTAAAAACTAATTTTCTTCATTTATCTAGTATATACAACATAGAAGATCTATATCATAATTTTACTACAACCCTCTCATATTCTATTAACAAGTTCTCAACTGATGTTTCAAATAATAAAAGAAATAGAAAAACCAATCCATGGTATGACAAAGCTTTTAAAAGTGCGAGGAGAGAAATTAAGGAAGTTGTTGATGAATCTCTTAAAATGGAAAAGATCAAAATATAGAAAGCTTTAACTAAAAGGAAAAAGAGGTAGCACATTTTTCAAAGGTAGGAGAATCTCTTACACCTCTCTAAGGTAGCTCCTAAGAAATTTTGGAGGTATATTGTGACTAGGAAGACTAAAGATAATAATAAAATTTCTCTTCACGATTGGAATTCATATTTTAAAAATCTTTATGAATATCCAAATGTCATGGATAATTTGGAAACCCTGCTCACAATGAAATAAGTTTTCTCTTTAGAATACATTGAGTTTGGGGTTAATTGCCTTGCTAATGGGAAAGCTAAGGACATTTAAGGTTACCAGGCAGAAATCTTAAAATTGGAGGTCCTGTCCTCATCCCCCACATCCACAAGCATTTCAATCAAGCAGTCAAGAAAGGGTTCCCTAAACCTTGGACTGAGAGCCTCATTATCCCTATTTTTAAAAGTGGGGATACAAATAACCCCTCTAATCATCAAACAATTATGATAAGACCCCTCTTAGCCAATTATCGGACAATTATGATCACTCAACAATAGACCACCTTGTTACGCATATGATCATTGCGAAGGAATGTCATAATGATAAATCCAATTCATTTTGTTTATTTGTGGACTTTAGAAAGGCTTTCGATATGGTTCCTAGATACAACCTTTGGAATAGATTAGAAGAGCTAAAGGTTCCTCTCGAGTTGAGAACTGTCGTTATAAGGTTATACGAGAATGTAATTGCCAAGCTAAAGAGCAATGAGGGGTGGTTGAAAGATATTAAGTGTAACATCAGAGTTAAAGAAGGTTGCCTCCTCTCCCCTACCCTATTTGGCATTTACATTGATAAGCTTGAAGGCTATTTAGAGGAAGCAGGATGTGATGTCACGATCTTGGCTAGGACAGTCATCATCCTTCTTCTCTGTGTTGACGATATTGTTCTTTTTGCAAGGTGCCAATTTGATCTTGATAAGCAACTCAGGCTTCTTAAGGATTTCTGCTCTACCATGGGTATGATTGTTAACACGGATAAAAAAAAGTTATGATTATCAAATCCAAGAAGGACACTTATGCTAATTTTATGTATGACAATAATAACTTGGAGGAAGTGTATTCTAACAAGTACCTAGGAATTAATATTCATGACAAGCTCAACTAGAATCATAGCATTGAGAAAAGGATTAATGGGGGCTGGAAAGCTTATTTTGGTCTTGAAAATAATCGTGAAGCAGAAAACCTCATAACGTGGGATAAAAAGAAGTTCCTCTTTAAAACTTTAGTCACTCCTATTATCTTACTATATTGTTTGTTTTTTTTTGGTTTTATATTTTACTATTTGTAACACTATTATACTAATCATTATCATTATTTAATTCATGTTATTACTATATTAGTAATCTTAATTCATTTTATTACTATATTGTTTGTTAGTCTAATGTTTTATGTTTTACTATTTTGTGACACTATTACACTAATC
The DNA here is from genome assembly GCA_000404065.3 of Pinus taeda. Lineage (NCBI taxonomy): Eukaryota > Viridiplantae > Streptophyta > Pinopsida > Pinales > Pinaceae > Pinus > Pinus taeda. The sequence continues at coordinate 3,087 of APFE030659026.1, forward strand.
ATTATCATTATTCAATAATTGTTATTATTATATTGTTTGTTTCTTCTTATGTTTTATGTTTTACTATTTTGTAACACTATAATATTAATCATTATCATTATTTAATTCATGTTATTTCTATATTAATAATTTCAATTCATGTTAATACTATATTGTTTGCTTGTTTTATGTTTTACTATATTGTATCACTATTTTGTAACGCTATTTATGTTTTATTTTTACTATTTTGTAAGACTATTATACCAATTATTATAATTATTTAATTCATGTTATTACTATATTAATAATTTTATTTCATGTTACTACTGTATTGTTTGTTTATTTTATGTTTTATGTTTTACTATTATGTTACACTATTTTGTAACTTTATTATACTAATCATTATCATTATTTAATTCATGTTATTACTATATTGTTTGTTTGTTTTATGTTTTATATTTTAGTATTTTGTAACACTATTTTGTAACGCTATTATCCTGATCATTATCATTATTCAATTCATCTTATTACTATATTAATAATTTTAATTCATGTTACTATTATATTGTTTGTTTGTTTTATGTTTTATGTTTTACTGTTATGTTACACTATTTTGTAACACTATTATACTGATCATTACCCTTATTAAATTTATGCTATTACTATATTAATAATTTTAATTCATGTTATGACTATATTGTTTGTTTCTTTTATGTTTTATGTTTTACTATTTTGTATCACTATTATACTAATCATTATCATTACTTAATTCATGTTATTACTATATTGTTTGTTTGTTTTATGTTTTACTATTTTGTGACACTATTACACTAATCATTATTTTTATTTAATAATTGTTATTACTATATTGTTTGTTTCCTTTTATGTTTTATGTTTTACTATTTTGTAGCACTATTATACTAATCATTATCATTATTTAATTCATGTTATGTCTATATTAATAATTTCAATTCATGTTAATACTATATTGTTTGTTTGTTTTATGTTTTACTATATTGTAACACTATTTTGTAACGTTATTTATGTTTTATTTTTAATATTTTCTAAGACCTTTATACTAATAAGACCTTTATTTTTATATTTTGTAAGACCTTTATATTTTGTAACACTCTTATACTAATCGTTATCATTATTTAATTCATGTTATTATTATATTGTTTGTTTGTTTTAGGTTTTATGTTTTACTATTTTGTAACACTATTACACTAATCATTATCATTATTTAATTCATGTTATTTCTATATTAATAATTTCAATTCATGTTATACTATATTGTTTGCTTGTTTTATGTTTTACTATATTGTATCACTATTTTGTAACGCTATTTATGTTTTATTTTTACTATTTTGTAAGACTATTATACCAATTATTATAATTATTTAATTCATGTTATTACTATATTAATAATTTTATTTCATGTTACTACTGTATTGTTTGTTTATTTTATGTTTTATGTTTTACTATTATGTTACACTATTTTGTAACTTTATTATACTAATCATTATCATTATTTAATTCATGTTATAAAATCTTGCAACAAAATAGCAAGTCAAAAGATCTCCACCCAATAGAATCATTATTAAATGCTATATAACATGTTCATGTTCATACAAATTCTAGAGTGGAATTAAGTTCTAGTAAGATTGTGAATCTTCAAGAACCTGTGGTTGGAAAAGAAACCAAAAAATCATTTTTAATGTGTGAATAACCTACTACAATAGATCAGCTCTAAAGGTAATCATAGTTTTTAGAAGACAGTTATATAAAAACATAAACAATGACTAATACAAGTTATCACTGTCAAACAGGGTATTCTTACTACCTTACAATAGTTATTTTGGCCCTAAGACCACACTAATAGTTTAATAATTGCACAGTCTGCTTCATTTTGGAAGCAATTTGACATTATAAACTAGTGTATCATTTAACAAAGTGATCTAAGTCGATGTTTCTTAAATTTCCATGTATGTGTTCAAACCTTGTTTTTATAAATTAGATTGTTTTTATTTCATTTTTTAAATTACACCTAATTGGTCTAATTGACCACTTTTTCCAACGTATAACAAATGAGGAGACATAGGAGACTAGGAAAAAGTCATAGTGAAAACGAAGGATGGACATCACATAAGTGGATATTTTAATCATGTTCCCATGTCTACTACCCATCAATATAAACCCTAATCGTTTTGGGAGATTTCGATATTTCCAAGTATCCTTTGTTTCCTTGAAGTTTCCTTCAGCATCAAGATCATCGATGAACTCCATAAGTGTTTGGAAGAGATTCTTTAATTCTATGAAAATGTGCTTCAACAATGAATTCCATAAGTGTTTTGAAGATATTCTTTAATTATATGAAAATGTGCTTCACCGATGAACTCCATAAGTGTTTTGAAGGGATTCTTTAATTCTATGAAAATGTGCTTAAGTGAAAAAGTAATTGGTGTAGATTGAAATGCCTATGATTATCAATCCATTTGCTCTCCACTCCACACCTCCATGTTGCTTTAGCATGGAAAGGAAATGTTGATCAGTGTAGAGTGAAATGCCTATGGGTATTAAGCCATTTGCTCTCCACTCCACATCTCCACATTGCTTTAGTATGCGGATGAAAAAACATTTTGTTTTGTAATGATCCTAGTTGAATTAATTTTGCTAAGATGAATTTCTATTTTTGCAATTGGGTGTTGGAAAATATTTTGGCATGTAAACTTAGGAAAAGTGGGTGGAGGGAGTCCCCACTTAATTTTTGGAGAGATGGAGGCCACCAAAATTAGAGAAAACGAAAGATTAAATTGATAAAGGAATAAGGGGTCCACATAAAGTACGCACTTGGGGAACAAGGAATTCGATGAACTTCTATTTTTGCAATTAGGTGTTGGAAAATATTTTGGCATGTAAACTTAGGAAAAGTGGGTGGAAGAAGTCCCCACTTAATTTTTGGAGAGATGGAGGCCATCAAAATTAGAGAAAATGGAAGATTAAATTGATAGTGGAATAAGGGGCCCACATAATGTACACACTTGGGGAACAAGGAATTCGAATTCCTTCAGGAAAATCGAATTGGTGGAGGGACCCACAAGGAATGCATGGCCAACAATTATAAAAGGAAGGGAATGAGGGAGCAATAGGGGTCTTTTGTCTATTTGAAAATCGAATTTGCCTTAGTTGTTCAGCTGAGCCAATATTGTGTTGTTTAGCACACCGAGTGTCTCCGAGCCGAAATCTCAACCTTCGCTTCAGTGGACTTTCAGTGCCAGCCCTAGGAGGGAGTTTTACTTCGTTCCATGTCATACCAGCAGCATGAGTCGAGTTGAAACAACAATAAGTCGAGTTACAATAACAAGAGAAGTAACAACAAGGGGGCCGAGTTACAGCCATAGGGAAAGGAGCAGCAGGAGGGCCGAGTTAAAGCAACAGGAAAGTAGTAGGAGGGCCGAGTTACAACAGCAGGGAAATAGCAGCAAGGAGGTCGAATTCCAACAACAGGGAGAGTAGCAGCAGCACAGAGCAGAGAGAGTAACAACCACGCATAGCAGGGAGAGTAACAGAAGCGCAGGGACTGCGCAGTCATTGGAGTGAGATTTGTTGGGGCAACATTATTCCATGGATTGAGTTTGGGAGCTGGGAGATCATTTGGAGGGCCATTTGAGGAGGATTGTTGGAGTTGGAAGTGCATAGATTGACAGGATCATTCACAGCAACAAAATTCGTATTTGGAGGAGGGCCAAGCCGTGAAGGGTCAAATTTTGAAGGTTGGAATCAAGGGAAACCCTTTTTGGGTTTTCTAGGTTTCGGGCAATGATCGCAATCCCAAATTCCTAGAATTTTATGGGCACTCTAGAGTGGGCAAATCAAGGTCAAAGTCCAGCAGCAACGCAGTTTTCTGAAGGAACTCGATATTGCAGTTGTTGGGCTTACTTGTACTCATCACCTTGTGCTTGTAGCTTTCCTTATGCAAGCCCAGGTGCACTTACTCCAACTCTTTGTACCACAAGATAATATTATTAATCAAATCTTGGCCAGTTTTGGATTTGCAGGAATTTCTGGTTTATGTGTATGCATTCCTGAAAATTTTTGTGTTGCTATCTTGCATGTTTTTGTTATCATTATAAAATTTTCCATTAGGAATATTACAGTGGTATCAGAGCATGATCTTAGCTAGTTGTGGGGTTTCCAACAAGATTATGGAAGACTTGGGTGTGTATGCATTGTGATGGGTGAACCATAAACAAACCCATGGCTGAAGGGAGAGTGAATAACATTGAGGGAAAAATGACCCTCACCCACTTTGATGGCTCAGCTAGGAGTTATGTCAGAAAACGGGTACAATAACTGGACACATATTTCTAGGTAAACCCCATGAGGGAGGCAGACACTATTAGACATGCCACCTTGCACTTGGATGCAGATGCTATGGAGTGGTGGTATCAAGGGTTGATCCCTTTGGGTCATGCACGTATCAAATCCTACACAAAGTTCACATAGAGGCTCGTGGAGAGATTTGACCGAACGGACGCTAGACCCCCTCAAAGGGAGTGGGCAGGATGAGGACAGTTAGAGGGTGAGAGCAGGGGGCATTTTTGTTGGTGGAGATCGAGATTTAGATGTCAGGAGCTTGAGGAGGAGGTTGATCAGGAGGACATGCAGGATGGTGAGGGGCACATCAACATACCCGATGTGGCGCAAGAGTCACCATTGTTGGAGGCCTCTTTGATAGCTCTAGCAGACACCTTAGTTGAGGGAGTGAGCATACACTCGAAGGGCCATCTATTGATGAGATTCCAATAGTTGATCAATTACCCAGTGCTATGACCCAGTTTCCAGGCGATGGTCGCCCACAACAGCAGGTTGATGAGGTGCCTAGAGGCATACTTGTCATTGAGGAGATACCAGAAGAGACGGAGGGATCTAGAGCGGTGACCAAGTTTATAGAGGTTAGTCGCCCTCCACAGTTTCATCAGTTCTGAGCTAGCCTTCTAGCGTTGAGAAAGAAGGCCACGACAGGGCGAGAGGCCATTTTTCAGCAAAACGAGGAGTTGGAGGGCATGAGAATGGTTTGTGCTAAGTCAGCAGCCAAACAGAATTGCGTTGGGGAACAACGGGGTTCCCTTATCATTCAGTTGAAGTGCACGTTGGAGCAATGGGGCACCCCTACTCAGACATGCATAGATGAGGCCAGTAGCACTAGCAGGTTACAACTATGGTGTTGCTCATATATTCTAATTTAACATCTTGTGCCCATCTTTGTAAATTGAATAGAGCAGTCATCAAATAATTGTACCCTTATGTACACACATTTTATACTTGTAGATCTGACTTTTAGAGTATATTCCCATGGAAATTAAGTAGTTTCTAATGTTGCGTATGAATGCTAATTTAACATAATAGTGAGTAGAATTTCTTGAGTAAGATAATTGGACGATTGGATGATTGAATTAGACAAACAAGGATCCTTGCTATGAGAAGTGCTTGACATTTGGAACCCATGCTTGGAGAGTGCAACACTTGAGGATTGATCTCTTGACATGTGTACACCTTGGAGAGTGAGCGCCTGACTCTCTATATTGTATATTGCAATTGCCCTTGGATGTCAATAATTAGACACCCTTATTTTAAGGCAATGGGCAAAATTAGTGTTAGTGGGCACCCACTAATACTAATGTGGCCCATAGCCTTAAACTAAGGGTGTCTAATGAATGACATCCAAGGGTCATTGCATCCCTACGTCAAGCTTTGGCAACATTTCTCCAAAAGGTAATAGGGATGCTTGAATTAGACAACAAGGATCCTTGCTATGAGAAGCGCTTGACATTTCGAACCCATGCTTGGAGAGTGAAACACTTGAGGATTGATCTCTTGACATGTGTACACCTTGGAGAGTGAGCGCCTGACTCTTTATCTTGTCTATTGCAATGATCCTTGGATTGTTGAAGTTTCTAACTTTACTTAAGTTAGAAACCCTCCATGCACTTTATCTGATTTATTCCTGCCTACTTGTTATTTTACTTAGCAAGTTATTTACAATGTAAATACTGAAAATAAACACTAGTGCATCCTCAACATATTACAGATCAACAATTAAAAGAAACAGAAACAAATACACCATATGACACCATTAGTTTTGGACCAATGTCCCTGGAAAAACCCAATGCGGGAAGACTGGTGCAGCTATCTAAGGGTTTTCTTATTAAGCAATATCAGAGCACAATCTAGGTGCCGAAACTGGCCTACCTAATAGAGAATTTCCTTAGCAGTAATACCTCTCTGTTTCAGACAAATCTACTACCTGAAACCCCGGATAATCCTTTCGGCAGCTACTCAGCACCAATATACCCCTAAAACCCCAACATTTACCCAATATGGACAGTGTCAGCCTCTCCTAGCCTAGCGTTGGCCTTCCATCAGCCTATCTTGGCCTGCGCCAGGCCCAGGAGGCCCTGCGTCAAGTCTCTGAGCCTCTGTGTCAACTACGTTGGCCCTTCTGTTGCTTTGCGCAGCACTTAGCTGCCTCTGTGTGGCCCTACGTGAGCATTGGTTGCTCCCGCGTCTCTCTGGCTTCTCTGCTGTTGTCCTGGCATTTTCTCTGTCTCTCTGTACTCACTGCCCCTCAGTTGCTCTCCCGATCACTGATTTTATCTCTCTTAGCAAACCTCACTCTAGAGAATAGAATGACTGATCATCTGGTGTACCCCTCCAAGTGACGCTCAAGCCTCCTCTTATACCTTTCTTGATGATGATTCAACGGTCGAGATTAAGTCCCTAATCAATGGCTAAGATTAGATCTGGCTTGATCCATGTATTTTGGACCACTATAACACAGATTCATATTAATACACATTAATATTTTATTTTCCCTAGGTTTAGACTTAGGGACTCCATTAAAAATATTAATTATTCTAATATCTCCTTATCTGTTTAGAATCTATCCAAACCCTTTCTGGGTATTGTAGATCTCATGTACCCAACCTCTCCACCAAATTTTGTGGCTAAAGCACATCCGGTGCTACCCCAAATCAACACTCCCTCTTAGCGAGGAATGTGCTCTAGCAACACTCCTCACTGAGTATACTCTGATCATCTGGCATCAGTACCTGTGCTGATGCTGGGCCTTCCTACCCAACATCCTCTGCACTGCTGCCTTTTGTACTACTGCCCATGGTTCTGCCACTGCCACTGCTACATCTGTACAACAACTCCCTTTGCATTCATGCTGTTGCTGGTCCTTCCTCCCAGCACTGCATATGCGCTGCACTTCCTCTCATAATGTTGCATCGTGTTTCCCATTGTTGCACTGAACCTCAATTACTGAGAATTAACTGATCCTCCAACTGACCTCCATGTTGGGCTAGAAACACCCACTAATGTCGAAGCTCCCTCTACCGCTGACAAGTGCTCCCTCTCTCTGACTTCTTCGCTGCTGCAACAACTCCCTGCATCTCGCACCGTTGCAATACTCGTTGTGCCTTCCTGCACTGGTGCAACACTCTTGTGCCTCTCGCACTACTGCAGCCTACTAGCTCTGTGCTGTCTCGGGACTCTTGCATTGTAGCTCCCTCTGTCGCTCCATCCACATCCGTATATACCCACTCATCCAGTCCTGCTACTCCTCGTCGGGGCTCCCGTAGCAAGGCTTAATCCAAGAGGTTGGGTACCTCAAGGATTCTACCCCTCATCAACTGCCGTCCTCCTGACTACAGCTCGATGTCTCCCCACTTCTTATCAAGTAGTGCGTGTGCACTCATGGCACAGTCATCGTCTATCAAAACTTCCTTCTCTGCCCATGCTAGCACTGCCTTATTCTTGGAAGACTCTCCCTTACTCCTCTTCATTGGGCATTGGTCTCTTACCCCGTGTAGTGCCATGACGCTCCTCTACTTCCTTCCTAGAAGTTCTCTGTTCGACTCCTCTGAGTCTCTACTTCCCATCTGGAAGTTCATTTCTGGACTCCCTCTGAGTCATGATTTCCCTCCTGGAAATTCTCCTGCCGCTTGTCGAGATACCCCCTACTCTGATCGTCTTGTGCAACTGCACTACTAATCCAGGTTCCTCGGCTAGAAACCCTCGGTAACAACTCCTCTAGCCTTGCTCTGTCAAGTATTGTTCTGACTACAGTACCTCACCAGCTCCACTCTGCAATGTTCCTGCAGCCTTCTAGACCCCACCAACTGCCTTTCTGTGAACTGTGTCAGCCCTTCTCTACCCCACGCTGGCTCTGCGTCACCCCGGATGGGTCTGCGTCACCCCGGATGGATCTGCATCAGCCCTGGGATGCCCTGTGTCAGCCCTCTGGCCCCCTGCGTCAACAACGCTTGCCTTTTTGAAGCTCTTCGCAGTTCTCGTCTTCTTCTGCGTGGCTCTGGTTGGCTCTGCGTCACACTTTCTGGCTTCTGCACTTCTACAAACAACTTCTGTCACCTCGGGACAACTGTTTTCTGCTGCTATTGCTCCGCTCGGCTGATTTCTCTTAGTTCTCCTATGATTTGCTATCACACTTTGATACCATGTTGAAGTTTCTAACTTTACTTAAGTTAGAAACCCTCCATGCACTTTATCTGATTTATTCCTACCTACTTGTTATTTTACTTAACCAGTGATTTACAATGTGAATACTGAAAATAAACACTAGTGCAGGCTCAACATATTACAGATCAACAACTAAAAGAAACAAAAAAAAATACACCATATGACACCATTGTTTTTGGACCAATGTCCCCGAAAAAACCCAATACGGGAAAACCAATGCAGCTATCTGAGGGTTTTCTTATTAAGCAATATCAAAGTACAATCTGGAAGCCGAAACTGGCCTACCCAACAGAGAATTTCCTTAGCAGTAATACCTCTCTGTTTCAGACAAATCTACTGGATGAAACCCCAAATAATCCTTTCGTCAGCTACTCAGCACCAATTTGCCCCTAAAACCCCAACATTTGCCCAATCTGGACTGCGTCAGCCTCTCCTAGCCCAGCGTCGGCCTTGCATCAGTCCCATGAGTCCCTGCATCAACTCTCTGAGCCTCTACGTTAGCTACGCTAGCCCCTCTGGTGCTCTGCGCAGCACTTAGCTGCCTCTTTGGCTGCTCTACTGCTATCCCGGCACTATCTCTGCTTCTCTGTCTCTCTGTACTCAATTCCCCTCAGCTGCACTCCCAATCACTAATTCTATCTCTCTTAGCAAACCCCGCTCTAAGGAATAGAATAATTGATCATTTGGCGTACCCCTCCAAGTGACCCTCAGGACTCCTCTTATATCTTTCCTGTTGACGATTCAACAACCGAGATTAAGTCCTTAATTAATAGTTATGATTAGATCTGGCTTGATCCATGTCTTTTGGACCACTCTAACATAGATTCATATTCATACACATTAATATTTTATTTTCCCCAAGTTTAGACTTAGGGACTCCATTAAAAATAGTAATTATTTTAATATCTCCTTATATGTTTAGAATTTGTCCAAACCCTTTCTAAGTATTGGAGATCTCATGTGCCCCAACCTCTCCACCAAATTTTGTGGCTAGAGCACATCCAATGCTACCCCAAATCAACCTGAATGTCATTCATTAGACACCCTTCGTTTAAGGCTATGTGCCACATTAGTGTTAGAGGGTACCCACTAACAATAATGTGGTCCATAACCTTAAACTAACGGTGTCTAATGAATGACATCCAAGGGTCATTGCATCCCTAAATCAAGTTTAGCCAACATTTCTCCTTGGACACAAACTAGCTTGCATGACTTCCCCGAAACACCTAGAATGCATGTTAGTCCCCAATTAGGCCCTGGATTATTCACGTGGGTCCTTGCTTCACTATGCTGGAAGAGCTTTTATAATGTAAACTTAGAAAATCTCCTTGAGGACCTAGATGATATAAGTGAGAAATTAATGGTGGACTTGCTGGTATTCATGTTAGTTTGGTGTGCACCCTTTGAAATGGCTACAAGTGGCTTAGTGTGATGCCTCGCTAGACCAAATTTTCTAGTTATGGTTTGTTGTTGATGGTGGATATCCTAGCTAGCGTTTGGAAGCATTCCAAGTGTCCACATTGTTCTTATTCTTTCAACAATTCGTCATCTTCGAGTTGGGGCTTCGACACCATTGGGTAATAGCTTAGCCAAATCCACGTACACATTTGGTACCATTAACATACTAAGGTGCCAAACCATAGGAACCTCCAACCTATAGGCTCACGCCCCCAATCAACCTGCACATAAGAATGCACACCCTTCTCTGCACCTGCGATCCCTCAACCTATGCCACTACCTCCAGGGCATCTTACTCAACCGGAAAGAGACGTTCTCAGAATCCTGCGGCTCGAAGAGTTGTTGCTGCTCTTTGAGCTTGTCAAGTATTCTCCAAGTCCTTATATCAAACCCTTGAATCCTCCAACGTCCTGGTTCACATTCCCCATCAACCTGCACATAGGCAATGTACACCCCTTTCTGCATCTAAGGTTCGTAAGGCTATGTATGTGGGGAATCAAGGGTGGACATGTAGGTATTCATGCGCGTTTGTGGTTCATTCTTTGAAGTGGCTACAAGTATTATAGTGTGATGCCTTGCTAGGCCATCTTCACTAGTTATGGTTTCTTGTTGATGGTGGATGCCCTAGCTAGTGTTTGGAAACATTTGAAATGTCCTATCCTATGTCATAGGCTAATTGGCCTGTACTTCTAACTTTACTGTTTGTAGAAATGAAGTACATTGCTATCCACAACTTCTGTACTTGAGGATCTAATTTTTACCATATATTCACATAGAGATTAGAGTAGTTTATGGTGTTGTTCATATATGCTAATTTAGCATCTTGTGCCCATCATTGTAAATAATTGTGTTTCATTAATGAGACTATATTAGAGTCGTTATAATTGTATTGATGTGAGGGTTGAAGGAGCTAGGGTTTGTGACAACCAAAATCTAGAGAAGACATGATTTACTAGGATTTGATAGATTTGGGTGACAAGGAACTAGGACATGTGGCGAACAGATAAGTGAGAAATTAATGGTGGGCTTGGTGGTATTCATGCTAGTTTGTTGGGCACCCTTTGAAGTGGCTACAAGTGGCTTAGTGAGATGCCTTCCTCTACCATGTTTGCTAGTTATTGTTTGTTGTCGATGTTGGATACCCTATCTAGGATTTACAAGCATTCCAAGTATCCTAGTATTTTTCAAGCTTAATGGACATGTTGTGCCAACTTTTGATACGCTAGTTGGTATGTACTTGTAACTTCATTTGTTGTATAACGAAGTACCCTGATGCCCACACATTTTATACATGTAGATCTCACTTTTAGAGTATATTCCCATGGAAATTAAGAAGTTTCTAATGTTGGGTACAAATTCTAATTTAATATAATAGTGAGTAGAATTTGTTGAGTAAGATGATTGGACGATTGGAAGCTTGAATCAGACAACAAGGATCTTTTCTATCAAAAGTGTTTGACATTTGGAACCCATGCTTGGAGAGTCCAACACTTGAGGATTGATCTCTTGAAATGTGTACACCTTGGAGAGTGAGAGCCTGACTCTTTCTCTTGTATATTGCAATGTCCCTTGGATGTCATTCATTAGACACCCTTAGTTTAAGGCTATGGACCACATTAGTGTTAGTGGGTGCCCACTAACAATAATGTGGTCCATACCCTTAAACTAAGGGTGTCTAATGAATGACATCCAAGGGTCGTTGCATCCCTACGTCAAGCTTTGCCAATATTTCTCCAAAAGGTAATAATGTGGCAACAATTAGCATATCTCCATTAGGATCATATGTTAGGCAGAGTAGCCAACTCAACAACATCCACCTTAAGAATTGCTTGGCAACAAAAATAAGAAATCGCCAACACATCCACAACATTCCCCTTGAACATTCTCGTGTGGAATCAAATATGGAATTTTGGCCCAAAGGATATATGACCAAGTAAATATTATATCGCATTGGAGCATATGTGTTGAGTAAGAGCATCTGTGCACTACATGTTCAGCTTGGACAAGAAGAATCCTCATGATGTGAATTCTTTAACACTTCAAGCCCATTAAAGAGAGCATCACTGGAGGATTTATCTCTTTACATGTGTACAAGATGGAAAGTGAATGCTTGAATTTGATACCTTATTTTGTAGATTAGGCACATGATTCAAGAAATTAAAGAAAATTCAGAAAATTTGGCAAACATTTCGATTGTTTTACTCCTCTAATCTAATCTACTTGTAACAAAGATTTGTAACTGTATTTAGACATACGGGCCTCCCCTTTGTAGCTCTGCTTCACTAAAAGATAACTTCTTGCACTAATCGAAGTTCCTTATTTCACATTGGACACAAACTAGCTTGCATGACTTGCCCTAAACACCTAGAATGCATCTTAGCCCCCAATAAGGCTCTGGATTATTCACGTGGATCCTTGGATCACTCTGCTGGAAGAGATTTTATAATGTAAACTTAGAAATTCTCCTAGAGGACTTGGAATATATAAGTGACAAATTAATGATGGACATGGTGGTATTCATGTTAGTTTGGTGTGCACCCTTTGAAATGGCTACAAGTGGCTTAACGTGATGCCTCGCTAGACCACATTTTCTAGTTATGGTTTGTTGTTGATGGTGGATACCCTAGCTAGGGTTTTGAAGCATTCCAAGTGTCCACATTGTTTTTTTTTCTTTTAACAATGGGTCATCTCTGCGTTGGGGTTTCGACACCATTGGGTAATAACTCAGCCAAAATCCGCGTACACATCTAGTACCATTAACAAACTAAGGTGCCAAACCGTAGGAGCCTCCAATCTATAGGATTACACCCCCAATCAACCTACACCCAAGAATGCACACCCTTCTCTGCACTTGTGATCCCTCAACCTATGCCACTAGCTCCAGGGCATCTTACTCAACCGGAAAGAGATGTTCTCAGAATCCTGCGGCTCGAAGAGTTGTTGCTGCTCTTTGACCTTTCCAAGTATGCTCCAAGTCCTTATATCAAACCCTTCAATCCTCAAACCTCCTGGTTCACATCCCCCATCAACCTGTACATAGGCAATGTACACCCTTTTCTGCACCTAAGGTTCGTCGGGCTATGCATGTGGGGAATAAAGGGTGGACTTGTAGGTATTCATGCGAATTTGTTGTTCACTCTTTGAAGCGGCTAAAAGTATCTTAGTGTGATGCCTTGCTAGGCCACCTTCACTAGTTATGGTTTCTTGTTGATGGTGGATGCCCTAGCTAGTTTTTGGAAACATTTGAAGTGTCCTATCCTATGACAAGCATGAACGACATTTACCAACTTGTCATAGGCTAATTGGCCTGTTCCTCTAACTTTATTGTTTGTAGAAATGAAGTACATTGCTATCAACAATTTCTGTAGTTGAGGATCTAATTTTTATCATATATTCACATAGAGATTAGAGTAGTTTATGTTGTTGCTCATATATGCTAATTTAGCATCTTGTGCCCATCATTGTAAATTGAATATAGGAGTCAACAAATAATTGTGGTTCATTAATGAGACTATATTATAGTCATTATAATTGTATTGATGTGAAGGTTGAAGGAGCTAGGGTTTGTGACAACCAAAATCTAGAGAAGACATGATCTACTAGGGTTTGATATATTTGGGTGACAAGGAACTAGGATATCTGGCGAAGAGATAAGTGAGAAATTAATGGTCGGCTTGGTGGTATTCATGCTAGTTTGTTGGCCACCCTTTGAAGTGGCTACAAGTGGCTTAGTGAGATGCCTTCCTATACCATGTTTGCTAGTTATTGTTTGTTGTTGATGGTGGATATCCTACCTAGGATTTAGAAGCATTCCAAGTGTCCTAGTATTTTTCAAGCTTAATGGACATGTTGTGCCAACTTTTGATAAGCTAGTTGGTATGTACTTGTAACTTCATTTGTTGTCTAATGAAAGTACCCTGATGTCCACACATTATATACATGTAGATCTGACTCTTAGAGTATATTCCCATGTAAATTAAGAAGTTTCTAATGTTTGGTACAAATGCTAATTTAATATAATATTGAGTAGAATTTGTTGAGTAAAATGATTGGACGATTGGATACTTGAATCAAACAACAAGGATCCTTTCTATGAGAAGTTCTTGACATTTGGAATCCATGCTTGGAAAGTCCAACACTTAAGGATTGATCTCTTGACATGTGTACAACTTGGAGAGTGAGAGCCTGACTCTTTCTCTTGTATATTGCAATGGCCCTTAGATGTCATTCATTAGACACCCTTAGTTTAAGGCTATGGACCACATTAGTGTTAGTGGGCGCCCACTAACAATAATGTGGTCCATAGCCTTAAACTAAGGGTGTCTAATAAATGACATCCAAGGATCGTTGCATCCCTACGTCAAGCTTTGACAATATTTCTCCAAAAGGTAATAAGGTGGCAACAATTAGCATATCTCCATTAGGATCATATGTTAGGCAAAGCAGCCAACTCAACAACATCCACCTTAAGAATTCCTTGGCAACAAAAATAAGAAATCGCCAACACATACACAACATTCCCCTTTAACATTCTCGTGGGGAATCAAATATGGAATTTTGGCCTAAAGGATATTTCACCAAGTAAATATTATATCGCATTGGAGCATATGTGTTGAGTAAGAGCATCTGTGCACTATATGTTCAGCCTAAACAACAAGAATCCTCATCATGTGAATTGTCTAACACTTCAAGCCCATTAATGTAGAGAGCATCACTGGAGGATTTATCTCTTTACATGTGTACAAGTTGGAAAGTGAACGCTTGAATTCATTACCTTATCTTGTAGATTAGGCACATGATTCAAGAAATTAAAGAAAATTCAGAAAATTTGGCAAACCTTTCGATTGTTTTACTCCTCTAATCAAGTCTACTTGTAACGAAGTTATATAACCGTATTTAGACATACGTGCCTTCCCTTTGTAGCTCTTATTCACTAAAAGATAACTTCTTGTACTAATTGAGGTTCCTTATTTCACATTGGACACAAAATAGCTTGCATGAATTGCCCTAAACACCTAGAATACGTCTTAGCCCCCATTAGGCCCTGGATTATTCACGCGGATCCTTGGATCACTATGCTGGAAGAGCTTTTATAATGTAAACTTCGAAAATCTCCTAGAGGACATGGATGATATAAGTGAGAAATTAATGATGGACTTGGTGGTATTCATGCTAGTTTGGTGTGCACCCTTTGACGTGGCTACAAGTGGCTTAGTGTGATGCCTTGCTAGACCACGTTTTCTAGTTATGGTTTGTTGTTGATGGTGGATACCCTAGCTAGGGTTTGGAAGCATTCCAAGTGTCCACATTGTTCCTTTTCTTTCAACAATGGGTCATCCCCAAGTTGGGGCTTCGACACCATTGGGTAATAACTCAGCCAAATCCGCGTACAAATCTGGTACCATTAACATACTAAGGTGCCAAACCGTAGGAACCTCCAGCCTAGAGGCTCACACCCCCAATCAACCTGCACCCAAGAATACACACCCTTCTCTACACTTGCGATCCCTCAACCTATGCCACTACCTCCAGGGCATCTTACTCAACCGTAAAGAGACGTTCTCAGACTCCTGCAGCTCGAAGAGTTCTTGCTACTCTTTGACCTTTCCAAGTATGCTCCAATTCCTTATATCAAACCCTTGAATCCTCCAACCTCCTCGTTCACATCCCCCATCAACCCCCGCACATAGGCAATGTACACCATTTTCTCCACCTAAGGTTCGTCGAGCTATGCATGTGGGGAATCAAGGGTGGAATTTTAGGTATTTAATGCAAGTTTGTTGTTCACTCTTTGAAGTGGATACAAGTATCTTAGTGTGATCCCTTGCTAGGCCATCTTCGCTAGTTATGGTTTCTTATTGATGGCCGTGTTAGCGCTCAAATCTACCTTAGGTTGAAATAAGGTAAAACTCAAGGCTACATCAAACCACGCTCAGCCTCGTAGCCCCCATTAGGCCATTGTGGCAAGCCCAATCATTCCTCAGAAAAATGTCGCAACCAACAAAAATCAGCCAAATTGAAGATACATTATGAATGGATCGATCCTTTGGAATGGTCAACCATATTCAAAATATTGTCTCAGTTCTACAACCAACTACAATCATACATAGTGCAGCCAGCCATACACCGATGATGGTACTCTCCTGCAGTTGAACGAGGGAGTACAACCGTGAAACTCTCCTACACCTGAAGGGGGGGAGTTCAGATATATTTTGGAGAATATTGTCTCTCCTTTCAGCGGACAAAGAGGGGAACTGTCAATGAAATTGACAAGTGGTTGTCCGACTAAAAGTCTCGACAACATCAGTGAAGCAGCCAATGGGCATCTTCATCAGCCAGTGGGCATTTGTCATCAGCAGTGACCATCAGCAAATTCGCGAGTGGGCGATCATCAAATTGTGTCAGTGGACACCGGATGCTGTTTTCAAGCAAAGGACAGTTGGTTCCTTTTGTGGCTTGGCACATGATGGAGTTGTCAAGCGTCATTTCGAGATGAATCAGTCATGCAGCTGACTCAGTCTCTTCATATTGCAGTTTCTTCAGCATCCAGATTTGGCGGTTTTTTCAGGAAATGCTTTTGAGGATCAACATGAGAACTTGGAAGATGGTTCCTCGTTCTTATTTTGGATTTATCATTGAGGGCGCGAATGTTAGCCTCTCTCATAAAACAATAATAAATCCAAAAATAATTTATTATCATAGGTTATAAAATTGAAATAAAATAATTATTAATTTAAGAAATTAAATTAATAATTATTATTCTAGAATGATTAATTAATGGAGACAATTAGAAATTAGTATATTGTTGTAACAAGATATGACTCTCCAAATGTGTCATATCTTAGGCTCTATTTTCGGAGATTAGTTAGCTAGTTGGTTTGAATAGCATTTAATGTAAATGGACACTTGTTATTTAATAAGTGATCCATAATTAGAGGTAGTTAGGAAATGAAGCTTATAAATAGCTCATTGCAAGAGTGTTTGGTAGTTCGGGTGTAAGCTCTTGCAAATCAATTATGTAATTATTTTCTCTGAAAAATAAAATATGTGTTTGAGGACACTTTTGCCTTTAAGCTAGCCCTACGAGGACAGGAGAGGGCTCTCTCCGGGTCAATTTCGGCAAAAGGTAATCGATGAGGCTCGAGATGACTAAATTGATAATTAATTTTAGGCTAGGTATGAAGTACAAGGAGTTTGAAGTTGATTTTTTGGGGTTTTTGTTGAATCTAAGGGAAAGGCAATTTTGGGTGCGGGGATGAGACACAGTTTTTGCAGAGGTCTGATTGGGGCAAGGAAGGCGATTGTCTTGATGCTTTAAAAGTGAAAGAGATGGATAGATCAGACTGGCGAGGAGTTAAGGAGAGCAAGAAGCTTTCAAGGATTCTCCTTAAACAGATGAAAACATGGAAAATCAAACAAACTTAAAGGCAGAGCATATCAAATTATGGATTCTACCTTAACACTTCATTTGTCCAATTGCAAAAGATGAGAGAAGGAAAATGATACACATAACAACTTACAGATACTGAAAGAAGCACTCCATCAACACATAAAGCCACATGAATCCCAAACAGTGCTGCAAAACCTTGGTCTTTCCTTTGCCAAAATTGCAGAGATACAATGTACAATATAGTCTAGGATTTTCCCGAAATTCCAACCCTGAAAATGACTTAGAAAATACATAATATAGGCAATCCAACCCATTCCCTTGTCTCTAGGAGTCGAGCTCATCATCCTAGGAGCTGTTTTAACTGATTCTAATCATGGAACTGAAATCTAGGCATCCAAAACAACTTGCCTCTAAAAGAAGGGAAACTGATCCATTCATTAAATTTTTACTATTTTTTTCAATGGATCATCTAGAATAGGTAAATAAGTGCCAAATTTACATAATATACATCAAATTACATCAAGATGGGTCAAAAATCACATCAAGAGGTGAAACTGGTCATAACTAGCCGAAATTCTGAGCTAGAAAGAGAAAATTTGACCAAAAATCTCTATGTGTCGCGTGCCTTTCAGCCTGCTTTTGGGGCACTTCCCGACATCAAAATCGAGCTCACAATAGTTGGTTGGAAAGCCCTGGATGTATGCTATCTAGCCCAAGTGGAATTTTCCAATTTGGAGCTCATTTGCCCCTTCAAAATGTCATTCTCCCAGAAGTACTTCCTGCTGGTGCAAAAGGTGGCAGAAAGGTGATTTTCATGGTGTTTTTGTCCCTTTTGATCATCCAGAACTTGATGAAATGACTTGGCCATACTAGAGAATGCATAACTTACCATGAAAAATCCAAAACTATAAAGTTTTCCTCCAGCAAGTGTCCCAATCATAAGCGTGTGTGTCGACGCACTACGCGTTGAGCTGAAAAACCTGTTTTGCAAGCCAAAAATTTCAAAATGACAAAAATTTCTCCGAAATTGCTCAAATTCGGAGTGAAGACCCTCCATCATGTATTATGTCTAGCCAATGAAGCCTCGGCCAAAATTTGGAGTGGATCAGGCTTTTTTCGCCGTTTTAGTGCTCTGCTCAACCGCCTCTTTAGAATCTTCATTTTTGCTTTGCAGACATGCATACGAGCCCAATAATGATTTTTCATATGACGAAGCATGTCTTTGTCTCTATTGGCCTTTGCCAACAATTTATCCAGATGAGTGTTAACATGGATGAGCATAGACTCTCGATCAGCCGGTGTCATATCACCCGGTCTCTTTCGGGCCAATTCTCGATCCTCACGGATTTGCCGCAGCTCATAAAGTGTATGTTCATCCTCTAGCTGTTTGTTACGCTGCTCCAAGTAGTTTATCACCCACTTAGCCATCTGCAATTTCTTTCTCAGTGAGTCATTCTCAGCCTTTTTCTCCCGGATGATCTCCTTTAGCTCCGAGCTAGGAGAGCTTGCATCAACATCAATGATCGTGAAATCCGTGTCCCGGCCTCCTGAAGGACCCTCATCATGCATAGGCCTCTTGCCCCTGTCCTGCATCTATACCTGTGCTGAAGAAGAAGGCGAGACCCCTTCCACATCATGTGGAGATAATACTCGCTCTGCTGATGGAGTCAATGAGACCCCTTCCACCCCAGGTGGAGATAGTACTCGTCGTGTAGATGCAAATAAGGCCATGTGGCCTCGCTAGTATGTCACATACTATGGAGCACTTATATGCTCGGTCTAAAGAATGTCTGGCTGGTGTGAAGGCTCTCCCTCATCATGAACTATCTCGGGAAGCGGCTGTGACGCTGTGAAGAAGTCACGGGAGATGAAATCCTCCCAAGTAATGCCCTGCTGTGTCAACTGATGTACCACTATGATTTTGATCAACACATAATGATATATGCTTCTATGCTGCTGTGCTGAGGTCTTCCTTTGTACTAAAGCTACCATCCTCTCTATGTTGTGACACATGAAATACAGAATGTTCATCATATGTACCCTCGTGAAATGCATCAACAAACGGACATGGTACGCATAGAGACGCGAGAATCTTCCCTCGCAACTGAAATACCGAATGATGAGTTTCATCAATGGTGCAAACTCATCCCTCAGGAATCTGAAGGGAAAAACTGTGCTCAGGTGTCTCATATGCCCAGGTTTGATGTATGGCTCATAGTAGAATTTGTCTAACTGCTGGCGTTTGTTCCATTCCTCTCCTACATTTGGTATTCTGGTGGCTTGAGCAATAGTCTCTGGTGACAAAGTGAAATTTACTACGGTGAGGTTTACACGGCCATCATGTAAATGTAGAAAAAATAGACGAACTAGTTCACGATGATGCTGGGTTTGTGAGATCATCTCACAATATTGGAAACATGGCCGACGCTGAAAACAATCCATTGCAAGTGGGCAAGCCTGCAATTGAGCCAAAGAAGTAGGCTCCTCCCTGACATGCTGACCACTTTTGCCACTTTTGTGAGCCCTCCGTGGCACATAACCGCCCAGAAAACTTCGACCTACTGGAAGGTGCCCAAAAATCGCCCAGAAAATTATGTACTTTCAACCTTAAACTCCTTGGATGAAACCCTAAAAAATCCAAAAGGGAATTTCGTTGATTTTGATTTTCAATTTTCGGCCTCCTTGGAGCACCTCTCCGGCCACTATTGCCAAATTTGATTTGCAGAAAAGAGCCTGCAAATCCACCTAAAAAGTCCCCTCAAATGGTGGTTTCTCCTGTGATAAATGATTCATTTCTCCCTGTATGATCCCTTTGCTCGAATGGTTGTTTTCCTAAGCCCCATGAATTTGCTGCTAGAGGCCACTACGCAGCCCCTTTGCCCAGAAATGCGTGTTGATGTAATCATTGTCTGGCTAGCTGAAAAAATCAGAGAAAATGTCCTCAGCCCACTACCTTTCCTGCTCCTGTAACTCCCAGCAAGCTAGAGACCTCCCGGTTGGCTCACTCCTCTCTACATGTTTCTGGCTGCCCAAAAAGTACACAGTGTCCTGCTCTACATGGTTGTATGGGCTATTTTTCCATGCTGGAACTCCTGCAATCTCTGTGGAATAGCCTCCCTAGGGCGGGCACGGATAGTACCCCCACGTAGAGGTTGAATCTTCCTTGTGGAAGACTCGTGGCTAAACAGTGGGTAAACTCATTAAGAAATAGAGTGTGCAAAGATAAGTTTGTTTGTCAAATGATCAGAATGCTGCAAAATGAGAGCTCCTTCCTCTTTTATCACTTTTGCCTCCTCAGCCTCTTATGGGCCCCTCCTTGCACTAGATCGATTTCCCTCCAACACACCCCTTGGAAAATTTGAATTATTCATGTGGGTGGCCCTCACATTCCACTAGCTACCAGAAATAAAGTCGAATTGCCTATAGTTCCGAAGTTCTGCGTGTGGGATCCTCCTCCTAAGCCAAAAATGATGCCAAAATTATGTAGCTGCATTCTGTGACTAATACATTTGAGAAGGGACATGAAAATCCTCCCCTCCCAAATGTTGCTTGCCCTCAAGCAACCTCAAAGTCGGGTGCTCCAGTATGTGCTCACCCTTCCAGGTGGCATCTTCAACGAAAGGTTCTTCCATCGTACCAAGAACTCTCTGATGGTTCTGTTCCTTGCTATCCTCACCCTACTCTCCAGAATGGCCTCTAGTTCCAACACCAAATGGCCCTCATCATCCAATGGGAGTAGATCAACTGCTACGGTCACCTGTTGTCCCAGCACCTTCAGGCATGAGACATGAAATACGTTATGGATTCTACTCCTCGGAGGCAAATCTAGCTCATAAGCCACTTCTCCAATCTGCCTAGTCACCTGGTAGGGCCCATAGAAGCATGGTTGTAGCTTCTCGGCCACCTTTTGTTTCAGCATAGGTTGTTTGTAACGCTGCAACTGGAGGTACACTAGGTCCCCCTCCTCAAAGTTCCTCTCTATCGTGTGCCGATTTGCATACATTTTTTGTTGATTCTGGGCTGTCGCTAGATTACCCTTGAGAGCTTTGAGGATATCATGGCTCCCTTGGACCCAGTCTTTGGCCTTTGGGGCCTGGCTGTCTTTGAAAATAACATTATAAAAAGTCAAAGCGTCATAACCATAAAGGGCAGGAAAATGAGTCATACCGATAGACATGTGGTGTGTGATTTTGTAGCAGAACTTGCCCAAGTGCAACCACTAAATCCACGTCCTCTGCTGACCTGTCACATTGTTTCTTAGGTACCCCTCCAACCACGAGTTGACACTCTCTGTCTGGTCGTATGGCCGTCTATCTTAGGGTGATAACTGGTGCTAGGAGTGAGCTCTGTCCCGACCAACCTGAAGAGCTCCTGCCAAAGGCCACCCATAAATCTATTGTTTTTGTCGCTCACAACGTTCTTGGAAAGTCCATGCAGTCTGAAAGCCTCCCGGAAGAACAAATAGGTAACCTTGGCAGCAGTGTATCTAGTGTGGATGGTGATGAAGTGGGCAAATTTGATCAACCTTTCGACCACCACATATATGCAAGCCTTCCCCTATACCGTGGGGAGCCCAGTAATGAAATCCATCGAGATACTTCCCCATTTCCCCTCTGGAATGGGAAGTGGCTGTAATAGCCCTGTAGGGTGAGTCAACTCCCCCTTATTTCACTGGCAGACCTCACACTCCCTTACGTGCTGCAGCACGTCCTCCTTAAGGCCTTTCCACGTGAAACTCTCCCGAACAACTATGTAAGTCTTTCGGAACCCTTGGTTTCTGGACAGTGATAAATCATGAGATGCCTGAAGTACCCTCTCCCTCAACTGCGAGTTAAGAACCAAGTAAATGTGCCCCTTGTAATATATGACCTCATCCATCACACGGTAACACCCATCTACATGTGTGCCCTCCAGCACCTCGCAGGCCTTCCTGACCTTGGAGTACTCTACCAACAGCTGAGCCTTCCAATCCTGGTAGATGCTCAGAAGAGATAACCGAGCCGGTCTCCTAGATAGATCATCGACCAACACATTGTGCTTGCTCCGCACATACACAATTTCAAAGTCGTAGGATTGCACCTTGCTGACCCATATTTGCTGCCTGTTATTGAGGCCCTGCTGCCCCATGAAATGTCGAAGACTGTTGTGATGAGTCTTCACTCGTAATTGGTTGCCCACCAAGTAATGGCGGAACTTGGCCAATGCATGCATAATGGCCAGCATCTCCTTGTCATATATGGAATATGACAGGTCATGCGGTAGGACCCACATGAATAATCCAGGGCCTAATTGGGGACTAACATGCATTCTAGGTGTTTCGACGAAGTCATGCAAGCTAGTTTGTGTCCAAGGAGAAATGTTGGCTAAACTTGATGTAGTGATGCAATGACCCTTGGATGTCATTCATTAGACACCGTTAGTTTAAGGTTATGGACCACATTATTGTTAGTGGGTACCCTCTAACACTAATGTGGCACATAGTCTTAAACTAAGGGTATCTAATGAATGACATCCAGGTTGATTTGGGGTAGCATCGGATGTGCTCTAGCCACAAAATTTGGTAGAGAGGTTGTGGCACATGAGATCTCCAATACCCAGAAAGGGTTTGGACAAATTCTAAACAGATCAGGAGATATTGAATAATTAATATTTTTAATGGAGTCCCTAAGTCTAAACTTAGGGAAAATAAAATATTAATGTGTATTAATATGAATCTGTGTTAGAGTCGTCCAAAAGACATGGATCAAGCCAGATCTAATCTTAGCCATTAATAAAGGACTTAATCTCGGCTGTTGAATTGTCAACAGGAAAGGTATAAGAGGAGTCCTGAGGTTCACTTGGAGGGGTACGCCAGATGATCAGTCATTCTATTCCTTAAAGCGGGGTTTGCTAAGAGAGATAGAATCAGTGATCGGGAGAGCAGCTAGGGGCATTGAGTACAGAGAGACAAAGAACCAGAGATAGTGCCAGGATAGCAGCAGAGCAGCCAGAGAGAGAGACGCAGGAGCAGTCAATTCTCATGCAGGGCGACGTAGAGGCAGCTAAGTGTTGCATAGAGCACCAGAGGGGCCAGCGTAGCTGATGCAGAGGCTCAGAGAGTTGACACAGGGACTCATGGGACTGACGCAAGGCCGACGCTGGGCTAGGAAAGGCTGACGCAGTCCAGATTCGGCAAATGTTGGGGTTTTAGGGGCAAATTGGTGTTGAGTGGCTGCTGGATGGAGTGACAGAGAGAGCTACAAGTGCAGGAGTCCCGAGACAGCGTAAAGCTAGCAGGCTGTAGTAGTGCGAGAGGCAGAGGAGTGTTGCACCAGTGTAGGAAGGCACAACGAGGTGTGTAACGGTGCGAGATGCAGGGATTTGTTGCAGCAGCGCAGAAGTCAGAGAGAGGGAGCACTTGTCAGCGACAGAGGGAGTTTCAACATTAGTGGGTGTTTCTAGCCCAACAAGGAGGTCATTTGGAGGATCAGTTACTTACTTCTCAGTAATTGAGTTGCAGTGCAACAATGGGAAACACGATGCAACATTATGAGAGGAGGTGTAGTGCATATACAATGATGGGAGGAAGGACTAGCAGCAGCACGAATGCAGAGGGAGTTATCGAACAGATGCAGCAGTGGCAGTGGCAGAACCATGGGCAGCAATACAGGAGGCAGCACTGTATAGGATGTTGGGCAAGAAGGCCCAGCATCAACACAGGTACTGATGCCAAATGATCAGAGTAATACTCAATGAGGAGTGTTGCTAGAGCACAGTCCTCGTTAAGAGGGAGTGTTGATTTTGGGTAGCATTGGATGTGCTCTAGCCACAAAATTTGGTGGAGAGGTTGGGGTACATGAGATCTCCAATACCAAGAAAGGGTTTGGATAGATTCTAAACAGATCAGAAGTTATTAGAATAATTAATATTTTTAATGGAGTCCCTAAGTCTAAACTTAGGGAAAATAAAATATTAATGTGTATTAATATGAATCAATGTTAGAGTGGTCCAAAATACATGGATCAAGCCAGATCTAATCTTAACCATTGATTAGGGACTTAATATCGGTCGTTGAATCATCAACAAAAAAGGTATAAGAGGAGGCTTGAGGGTCACTTGGAGGGGTACACTAGATGATCAGTCATTCTATTCTCTAGAGTAGGGTTTGCTAAGAGAGATAGAATCAGTGATCTGGAGAGCAACTGAGGGGCAGTGAGTACAGAGAGACAGAGAAGTAGAGATAGTGCCAGGACAACAGCAGAGAAGCCAGAGAGAGACACGGGAGCAACCAGTGCTCATGTAGGGCCATGCAGAGGAAACTAAGTGTTGCGTAGAGCACCAGAAGGGCCAGCGTAGCTGACACAGAGGCTCGGAGAGCTTACGCAGGGCCTCATGTAGGGCCATGCAGAGATAGTGCCAGGACAACAGCAGAGACGCCAGAGAGAGACACGGGAGCAACCAGTGCTCATGTAGGGCCATGCAGAGATAGTGCCAGGAAAACAAAAGATAAGCTAGAGAGAGACACAGGAGCAACCAGTGCTCATGTAGGTTCATGCAATCGTCAACAAAAAAGGTATAAGAGGAAGCTTGAGGGTCACTTGGAGGGGTACACCAAATGATCAGTCATTCTATTCTCTAGAACAGGGTTTGCTAAGAGAGATAGAATCAGTGATCTGGAGAGCAAATGAGGGGCAGTGAGTACAGAGAGACAGAGAAGCAGAGATAGTGCCAGGACAACAGCAGAGAAGCCAGAGAGAGACACGGGAGCAACTAGTGCTCATGTAGGGCCATGCAGAGGTAGCTAAGTGTTGCGTAGAGCACTAGAAGGGCCAGCGTAGCTGACGCAGGGCCTCTTGGGTTTGGCGTAGGCCAAGATAGGCTGATGCAAGGCCAACGCTAGGCTAGGAGAGGCTGACATAGTCCAGATTAGGCAGATGCTAGGGTTTTAGGGGTAGATTGTGCTGAGTAGCTGCCGGAAGGATTATCCAGGGTTTCAGCCAGTAGATTTGTCTGAAACAGAGAGGTATTACTACTAAGGAAATTATCTATTGGGTAGGCCAGTTTCGGAACCCAGATTGTACTCTGATATTGCTTAATAAGAAAACCCTTAAATAGCTGCACCGGTTTTCCTGCATTGGGTTTTTCCAGGGACATTGGTCCAAAAATAATGGTGTCATATGGTGTATTTGTTTCTGTTTCTTTTAGTTGTTGATCTATAATATTTTGAGGATGCACTAGTGTTTATTTTCAATATTTACATTGTAAATAACTTGTTAAGTAAAATAACAAGTAGGTAGGAAT
>APFE030659027.1:0-26562 GCA_000404065.3 Pinus taeda
ATGTCTTACTATATTGCAACACTATTGTGTAACACTATTACGTAACACTATTACACTAATCATAACTCATGTTATTACAATAATAATAATTTTAATTAATGTTATTACTATACAGTTTGTTTGTTTTATGTTTTACTATTCTGTAACACTATTATACTAATATTTATCATTATTTAATTCATGTTACTACTATACTAATAATATTAATTCATCTCCCCGGATGCGGGTGCCACTGAGCAGAGGATGGGCGAGTCACCTGCCCCCACGTGACTACACATGCCACCCCCCATGCAGAATAACTACCCAAGCCCATCCGCCGTCAACTCGTATTCAAGTCGGGGTGGTAGCTCTGGGCAGTTAATGCTGCCATGGATAACAGCGAGGCGAGAGCCGAGGGCGGGTTCCGGAATGGCGCTGGTTATTTATCCCTGGTCGAGGTCGGCTCCAGGACATTGTTCAGCGATCCGCACTGTTGGTTTGGGGTCTAGTCACCTGGTGTTAGACAGTGGGGGCACGCCTGGTGCTGGCCTGGACCTCAGGTCACCATCAACCTGGTTATCCCCACGGTGCACAGAAGCCCAATTACAGAACTGCGAAGGGAGACTTGGGAAGCAGGATGGTGGCAGAACGAGGTCGAATTCCCTGGACGAGAGGCGGACGAACTCTCCATGGCTCGGCTCCGCCATAGACAGACATGTCGAAGAGGCAGAGGCTCAAACAGAGGACGCGGTAGTGGGCAGGCAGGCAGGGAGCATCACCACTGCTGCTGCCATTTCTGCCACCGACGAGCCGGGGTGGCTCCACTTCAAGCTGAGCACGTCGTGGAGGTTAGCGGGGCGAGCATGGAGGGTCCTGCACTTCCTGCTTTCGGGTCGGTGGTCTTTTCCCTGGGGAGGCTGGGTGACGTTCAGGGGGTCAGCGCGCACATCTCTGTGCTCTTCACAAGAACCCCTGACGCTGGCGGTGATGGTTCTCCTTCTGCAGGGGAAGCTCCTCCCTCCGACGCTCCTGGTCCTGAATTGCCACTACCTCCTCCTGCAATTGAAGCCACTTTCTCAGGACAGGCTATCAGGGAGGGCCCTTCCTCATCCCAGGCAGCAAGAGCTCGCGACGCGGCCAAATGGGCTGCAATGTGGGAGGGCATTCCTAAAGGGCTTGGATGGTGCGAGATCGTGGAGGAGAAGACACCGGCGGATGAGCCACCAGCACAAGCGCGCCCCTGACTCGGCGCTCATCTCCCTTCTCAGGTCCTGCTCCTGCTTCATTTTGATATGTCTTAGTCTGGGTAGCTACTCGCTCTGGTTTAATGTTACTTCGTGTCACAGTCTTTTTTGTAATGGCGACAGCGTGGGTGTCTGTATGCATGTCAGCTCATGGTTATATCAGTTCTTGGCTAAGTCTGTTAGTGGTATTACCTGTAGAAACAAAGAGGTATGCCCCTGCGCGGGCGAGTCAAATTTTTTGTCTAAGGCCTGTAATGTTGCAGTCCCGGGTTCTCTTCATCGAACCTACAGGTCGTCAAGAAGTTTCAAGATCATCAGGATCCCCTGCGTGGGAGTTTTTTGAGCAATTCTGCCTGTACCATGGCTTATCAGCTGCCATGGAATCCATGTCATTTCACGCTAAAATGCATGTAATTTTCAACCATGTATATATAATAGAATCTTAGTCTTTTTACCGAGAAAAAAAATTTAGCTACAGGGGTGAAGGTTTCTTCATAATCTATCCCTTCTTTTTGTGTATACCCCTTTACAACCAACCTAGATTTCAGTTTTTCTATAGTTCCATCTGCATTAATTTTCGGTTTATATAACCATTTGCAACCTATGACCTGTTTTCCTCTAGGGAGTTCTACCAATTCCCAAGTGTTATTTCTAATTATTGAATCATATTCCTGTTCCATGGCTATTTTCCATTCATTACTTTCATTTGCTTCTTTATAACTAGATGGTTCAACAACATTCATCATACTAGTTATAAATGCATTTTCCCTATATCTTGCAGGCATTTGAGCTTTGCTACTTGATCTCCTCAGTGGTGGGGTGGTGGTTTTAGACCTTATTTCTTCCTGTTGCTGCTGTTGTTGCTGTTGCTGTTGCTACTATTGTTGTTTTCGATGTTGCTGTTGATGTTTATGCTGCTGTTATTGTTGTAGTTGTTGTTGTTGTTCATCCTCTACCTTTGTTTGCTGCTCATCTTGATTGTTCTCTGCATTCTCTTTTTCAAAGTACGAAATGTCCCATCCATCATAGTGCTCACCAATTTCTTCACCATCCTGCTCAAGGAATTTAACATCTCTACTAACAAAGATCTTGTGAGTAGAGGGATTAAATAATCTGTATGCTTTATATGACGAACAATACCCTATAAAAGTACATCTGATGGCTTTTGAGTCTAATTTTCTTCTATCTTCCTTTGATATGTGGGCAAATGCTTTGCATCCAAATTTTCTTAAGTGTTTTACTGTAGGCTTATATCCATATAAAGCTTCAAAAGGAGTTTTGAACTCAAGACTTCTTGTAGGACTCCTATTTTTTAAATAAATCGCGGTATTCACTGCTTCAGGCCAAAAATAATTTGAAAGATTCTTACCTTTCAGCATACCTCTCACACATTCCACTAGAGTTCTGTTCTTCCTTTTTGTTACTCCATTCTGCTATGGAGTATGGGGTACTGTGAACTGCTGCAAAATTCCATAATCTTTACAATATCTGATAAGCTCTTCTTTCCTTTATTCTCCCCCTTGATCAGAACAAAGAATTTTTATCTATTTCCATGTTTGTCTTTCAATCATATTTTTAAACTGCTTAAAGTATTCAAATTTATGACTCTTCTTACTTAAGAAATACACCCAAGAAAACTTCATACAATCATCAATAAATAGTAGGAAATACACTGCACCTCTTAATGATTTTCTCTGCATGGTACCACAAAGGTCTTTGTGCACTAACTCCAGTATATTCCTCTATTTCTTTTCTACTCTAACAGGGAATTCTTCTCTATGCATTTTTCCAAAAGTACAAGCATCACAATCATTATGCACTTGCTTTAGCATAAGAAGATCTCTTACCATTTCTTTGCTATGTAGTAACATCAAGTCATTGTAATTGATGTGGCCGAATCTTTGGTGCCAAAGATCTTCTGTAGTCAAGCTCACTGCTGTTAATGCTCAAACTGGTGTAGGTCTCACATCCAACTTGTATAGTCCTCCTATCCGGATTCTTGTAGCAATTGTATTCATAACATCTAGTAGATCCTTAATGTAATAGTTAGATTTAAAGAATTCAGCTTTCAAATCTTGATCTATAATCATTGATACAGAAATCAAGTTCTTTGTTATGCTAGGCACAAACATTACATTATAAGGTTGTTTGATGTTACCATCAGGTAGAATAATAGAAACTTTCCCACATCCTTTGATTTGATGGCTTTTTTCATCTCCTAGGTAAATCTGTGTGCCTTCATTGATCTCTTTAAAATCTTCCAACTAGTGCTTGTTCCTTGTCATGTGTGTTGACGCTCCTGAATCTACATACCAAATGTCTGCATCAACATTTTCATCACGATCTGCCATGAACAACCTCAAATTCTGCACTTGATCGTTGCTCGTGAGATGACTTGCATGTCTCTTTGACTTCTGCTTTTCTTCATGATATTTATTTTTCCTACATTCCCTGGCAATATGACCCAATTTTCCGCAATAAAAATTTTTTGTTTTAGAGTAGTTTTTATTCGTATGCATACCTTGAGTCAGATTTGGCCGTTTATGTGAACTTGCTCCGTTTTGCTGTTGTGGACCTCCTTTCCCTTTGTAGAAGTTTTTCCTCGCCACCAATGCAAGATCGGCACTGTAGGGCTTCAGAGTCGATCTCCTGTCTTCTTCCTGCATCAGTATATCTGTCAGCTCTTCAAAATGTGGAATCTTCTCTCGAGCATTGATCCCAGTGATGAACATCTGATAATCATTAGTGACACCATTCATTGTAGTGGTCACAAGATCTATATCATCCATTATATGACCAATATCTGATAATTTGGTTTTTAGATCCTTGATCCTTGCTACAAAAGAAGCAACAGTTTCATTCTCCTCCATCTTCATGGACAAAATCTTACTCTTGAGAAACAAAATACGATTTGAATTTCTGATCTTGCACAATTCCTTCAAAATTCCCCAGGTCTCGTTAGCAGAATTACCTTCTCTCATGTGCGTTATAATACAGTCTTTCACTGACATCTTTAACATTGTCCTTGCTCTGCTTTCTCGTTTCTCCCAATCCAGGACTATTGCAGATCCAACCGCGGGCTTTGGTTCATCCCCATTCCCAATCTGCCAATCACTCTGTGCTTCTAGCAGAGTCTGCATCTTAAACTTCCAATTTGCATAATTGGAACCATCGAGCTTGTTATGCTCATTCATGCATGCTTCAAATATGTTTTTATTCATCTTGGCAATTTAGAAAAAAAATTGACAAGTAAACGATGTTAAATTTACCCCAGATCTGTGATAGAGATAGATCACTGTTGTTTGATCTCGCAACACGTGTAGATCTTTGTGGCTTCCTTCTCAGCCTCCAAACAACCTCCTGTTGTCAGCTACAACCTTGTTCTTGGCTCCCTTTGCAGTTTCTTTTATTTACACGATCATCACTGATATTTGCCAAATATCTGAGACCGTCACTAAAGTACACCAATTTTCCGAGTCTAGTCGCTGAAATAAGCCAAATTTTAGAGACCGTTGTAGTTTTTCAGTGATTTTCAGAGACCGTCAGTACTGTATACCTGAAAAGTGCGACGATTGGAAAATAAAAAATTATGGAAGTGTAATAGTGATCATCACGGCTATACACTCAAAACCTACGACGATTTTGGTTCAAAGAACCACCCACCAGCCAGCATACAGGTTCCATAGCCTTGACGCTCTAATACCATGATAAAAATGGCAATGTTTGTATTAAAGAAAATAAAACCCACTCGTGAGCTCTACGAAAGAGAGTCTGAACCGGGAGAGTCTAGCTTTGCAGAATGCTCTACATTGCTCATCACCATTACACATTAAATAGAATACATGGGTTTAGGGAAGTTAGAACAACATCCTAAGAAATAGAAACTAATTCCTATCTTGAGGCTACATGAACCAAATTTACCTATTCTAGGATATTCTCCATTATCTTCAACAATACAGTAATCAGGAAATTTTTACTCTTATTTTGCTGTCTCAAATAATCATCGCTTATGATTTCCAATGCGTAATAATTCCTATAGAGTTTTAGTTCAGTTTGTTTCTATTGCTAAACAATTTGACATTTTTTTTATTGTTATTACTGTGTGTGGAACATGCACTTCCTAACCTTACAATACTTACCAGGTCCTTCACAATTTTCAGTCCTTTAGATAGTAATTATACATAGTTTGAAGAGGAATACATCCTTTTCTCAAATAAATCTATAACCAAATATCCACTAGAGGTTACTCTATGATTGGATGTTGCAATCCTCACTTAAGTTTTAAGTGAACCCTTTCAAATAATTAGCCCATGTATCGAGCTTATCCTGATTCAATTTTTTTTCTCAGAGCCTAAGGCAGATTCACAAGAATCGATGCGAATGTTTCTTTATTGTGCCTTCTCAGGGTTTCTACTGTAATTTCTATAATTTGTAATAATGATTGACATATATATTAAAATTAGTGTGACTATTGAAGCTTTGACACTCCTGTAAAATGGGAAGTTTTCATTTTGTCCAATTTCTCACAAAGTTTTACGTTTCCTTCTTTTTCAATATTATACATATAGTAAAAGATCCTCTTATGAGGAAATCATCTGAATAAATTGATCAAAGGAACTACTTGTAGAACATGCATATGTTCAAGCATGAACTACCTTTGTATCTGTGATTCAAACCTTCGTTGAAGTTGTGTGTGTGTGTATATATATATATTAGTATATATATATATATAATAATATATAATAAGTTGTGTGTGGGTATATAAAAAATATATAAGTGTTGTGGTGTGTGTATATATGTATATATATATAATATATATATATATACACCACCCGCTTGTTATAAATAACTAGTTTGTAACCAAATAAATTTAGTTATATTTAAGACAGAGCCTTTTTCCTTTAATTAGTTTACTCAGTATATAAAAGAAACCCCATCAAAAACTATTTAGGATTTGATCAAATTATGCCCAAATCTCTACAATAATTAAATTAATCATATTGTTGAATATCTCTTTTATTGTTAATATGTAGTTTTAACTAAGGAAATGAGTACATCATGAACTTTACTTTTGTATCTGTTATTCAAAAACCTTTGTTGAAGTTGTGTGTGTGTATATATGCTATATAATATATATATAAATATATATATCTATATATTAAAGTTATATATCCTAATAATATAATATACTATATTTAAGTTATATATATATATATTATATATTATATATATAAGTAACACCACCCGCTTGTTATAACTAACCAGTTTAGTAACCAAATAAACTTTTAGTCATATTTAAGACACAAGACCCTTTCCTTTAGTTTTACTCAAGTATATAAAAGAAATCCCTCAAAACTATCTAGGATTTGATTAAATCTATGCCTATATCTGTTACCAATAATTAAATTAATCAATGTTGTTGAATATCTCTTTATTTGTTAATATGTAGTTTAACTAAGGAAATTGAGTACATCTTATTCTCACTACTAGAGTCCATATTTGTATAGTACATAATTTACACAACATGAGGTAAATATTTTACCTAATACTCATGCATCGACATGCAAGAACTTATTTCATAAAAATCATACTTAACTGGGACTTTAGTCTATTTAAAATTGGAAAAACATAAAATCTTAATATTGATATATAAAATAGTTAACTATTCAATTCTTCAGTAATCAAAATGTCTAACTGTAACCATGTCTAACAATAACCACTCGATCTGCTTGGGAACAAGAATTTTCCACCCAACCATGAACCTTTCTGCCACAGGTTCACCCCCGAGTTGAGATCTATCTCTTCCCCTTCCAAAAATCAACAACATTTTGTCATTCTGTTCAAGGCATTTTTTGTTCCTACTTCCCTAGGAGACTGTCTTTAGCAATGCCCAACTTTATAGGTCTTCCAACATCTTAGCCTAGGCTTTTGTTAATTTTCCTAGAAAGTATCTTTTTCGTTAAAGCCCACGTTTTTCCCATGCGACGCTTTATTCTCTCAGTGTTTTTCCCCACACTGAGTGATTTTATAGATTTTTCTCTCTGAATCTAATCAAATCACATTAATCTCCTCCTAAGGCTTTTTAGGAGTTATTAAGGGAATTTAATCCTTTTCATATTTCTTTCGATAAAGATCTCATTAACTCATATTCATTCCCAAGTAATCATCCAATTTATTTTTATTAATCTATTTAATTCAATACATCACCATGCAATATTTAAATTTAAGTTTCATATGGCTTCCTAGCCATCTTACTACAAATAGTTCATTCTAAATAAAGAATATTTACACAACCATAGAGGGGTATTACATCTTAGGCTTTAAAATATTAAACTTAAATTCAATATATTAATCTTAGGGTTTACATTAGGATTTATAATATTGGGTTTTGTAATATTAGTGTTTATAATATTTGGTTTTAATATTGTGATGATGGCATGGTACATAAATATATTCAATGTCACATTGTGCTAAAATAGTCTCAATGTGACAATGAATGTAACAATTTCCATTGCAATGTTACATTACATTACAATTTATTTAACGTTTAATTGCAACATTACAAAATTGAGGTTCAATATTAGGGTTTATAATATTGGGTTTCTAATATTAGGGTTTAATATTGGGTTTAAAATTCGGTTTATTATTTATAATATTATGGTTTACAATATTAATATTAGGGTGACTCCATAAAAATGTTTTAAAACGTTTGGGCCATTGCGGCGATGAAATTTCAAAATTTTACTCTTTTATTGAATTTAAGCCCTCAAAATTCATATAAGATTTGTGAATTTTGATTTGGATTAAATAAAAAAATTGTGGGGAATTATGTTATTGTCTTAATGACATCTAAAAATAAATAAAATTATTTTCATATATTTTTCTAAATTTCCATTAATTTAAATGTTTGTCCTTGCAATTTTTCATGCATCCTAACAAATATGGGTGTGTGCGTGTGAGATAACTTAAAATGTATAGTTTAGAATGATATGAATAACGATATATATATATAAATATTAGTTTAGAATGAATATAATATAATAATATATATAAATATATAATAAAGAATATTAAATATACATACAAGAGAGAGAGAGAGAACTAATTAATGCAAGTGAATAATATTTGAATTGTATTTTCAAACACATTCTATATGAATTTTTTCTTCTCTTTAATAAAAAAAAAGAAAAATCCCCTTTGAAGAAAACTCTTAAATTAAGTGAATGTTATTTTTTGAAATTTTTTCGTTTTGTATATTTATATTTTATATTTTTCATTGAACCCTTTTGAAACTTTCAGAAAGAATTTCAAGTATAAGCTTAAACGAATTTGGATGAAAAATATCATATGCAATTGAAAATTTTAAACTCATACGCTATCAGATAGAGGATTCATTCATGAACTTAGTGTGATCAACAACTCCATTCAAGGACAAATATTTCGTTAAGTATGCAATGCTACAAGATGGTGTTGTAGAGAAATCTATATAATGGGAGATAAAACTTTGTCTTTTAGGCCCTCAACATCTCGATCGACCACTTAAAATGCTTGATCAAGAGTTTTATGTAAAATTTGAAATAGCTTGATTAGGGATTTGATAAGTCGTCGATCGAACAACTAGTGCGTTAAGGAAAACAATTTCTTCATTGAGAAATGTATCTCAACTGAGAAAATTCTTCGATTGAGACATTTTTCTACACTGTACTCCCACCAAAAACATTTAAACATGAAATTGATCAAGAAAACTCTTGATCAAATTTGTATGGAACTATCAACGATGCTAGACCTATGAACATGTCACATGATCTTCCCAGTAAGAAGTCCCAACTAGACCTCAAACCATTTGGTGTAGGAGTCTTAGTAGTGGGTCATACGGTATCACCTTGACTACAGTTATGCGTAGAGGCAAGTAAGATGTCCTTGTTGGTAGCAAGGGTGTGACATGCACAACAAGTTAAGGAAGGTGCATGAATGGTTCTAACACACGAAAGGTGGAATGTGTGTGCCCCTTGGAAACCTGTGTAAACACGCAACTTGAAAGAGAACACATGAATAAAGATACATCAAAAAATAGAAGGAAGGTGAACCAGAAATCCAAAGTGATGGTTAAACCAACAATAAATCTTAGTAAGGTTCATACATACATATACATAAATAGTCTATAGATACATGCGTAAAAAAAAAAATACATATATCATTATAGTAACCAAGTTAATTGAAATACAATAACAACATATGTATAAAACATGTTGGCTCTGTTAGATTAAGAAGTCAAAGTGCCAATCATATAATACAACCATGACCAACCACTAGTCCCGATAACGGAACATTACAGTCACTGCCACCTGCTCCTCCAAATAGATGTACTAGCTCTGCACTGTGGAGAACTCAAGGGTCATTAAAATACTCTCCGAGTTTCTCTAAGTTACTCCTATCGGATGCTTGGCTGCCCCAAAAGCCTCTTCAATGAGTTATGAGGTACTATATATAGAAAAGGGTATGGTGACCCTTGACATTCCCCTTTGTGGCTATTCATCTACCTTCATGACTCTTTAACTACTCTATGAATGTTACATTCAACTATTGACACTTGAACTTCCAATTTAAAAGATGTTACATACAATTTGCACATGTACCCATGTGAGACAAAATAGGCTTGAGCAAGTCACGTAAGACATCGTTATGACTCAGACAACTGTGGGAAAACCAACTCTTCGACATCCTCACAATGGTCGATGGTGGCAAACTGATGTCAAGCTTGGTAGTCCATGACGGTGTCTGTGTACTCTGCGGTGACATCCTTTTGGAAATGAACTCTTGCCTTTGTTGTATCTGGGTACATTGATATGGATTCTTTGTCCAAATCGTCTGATAACATGTGCATCATAGTCTTGAGTGTAGCTAGACCAACAACATACTAATGCATAGTTTCTATATTGACCTCCAAGTATGTGTTGGTGACCATGCACATAAACTTGTCGAAATACATGTTCAGCTCTAGTCAGACTTGCTTCTTGTCTTCGCCTCAGTGAGTGTTCCAATGGGTGGGATCGCATGCGTGCACATAATGACATCCATGCTCCTGAACACCCTTGCATGTCATTGACGACAATGCTCACCCTATCTAATCCATGCTAGCTGCTGGGTTGGATCTATAACCTGTATGGGCCAGTTTCATCAGTTTGTGGATGTTGCAGCTCCTACTGTACCTATTCCTACTACAATTCAGTCTCTCGTTTGTGCAACTCCTATTCTTCATTGAGTTGTTGCTTCATCACCTGCAACTCCTTCTCTATTTCTCTCTCTTCCTTTGCGCGATCATCTTATCGTGTCGTCACCTCATAGCCTCAATCTCCAAAGATTCTCTCATCACAAGTGGATCTGCTCGAACTTGATGCTTTTCTCTGCCTTTGCATTGTTAACAACCTTCCTCTTGCATTTCCCACATAGAGGTGTGCTACCTTCTGTTGCTACTGATGGTGCTGCTTGTTGCGATGCCGCTGCCATTTCATATTGATATATTTGTTTATGAACAACTGGATGTTTTCATATATATGCAAGTTCATAAACACTTGATCGACTGCATCCCTAGTGGCGCTCTCAACAGTGTCTTTCGCTCTTCTCGCCTGGAAGCCATTGTATCTGTGCTGCTGAGAGGTAGAAAAACACCTGTGATACCTAGAGACATAGTAACACTCATAGAAAACAATATGTCAGTTGAAAACCAAAACATGCTAAAGGGTGAACATGTAACCTACCTATGTGACTATTTGTGAAGATTGCGCAATTTTCACTGTGAGGCTGGGAGATTGACTACCAAAAATATGCCAGGCACAGTCCGGCCTATCAGGAGGCTCATTGATTATTGGAACTATGCAATGCAAAGTCTAGCCTAGCCTGCTGATGACTGAAATTGGGCAATGGGCAATTTTAGTCAGCAGTGAGATGCAAGCGAGTAAACTGCATTGCGCAGTTTCTGGGGCCAACAAGGCAATGCCTCTTGGAATTGCCAAATGCAAGCCTGGAGGTCAGTGCTGGGCCATAATTATGCAATTTATGGAGGGGAGGAAGAGCCTTCACTTCCAAAAATGTGCAATGTTAGTCGGGCAAGGCAAAGTTCGGGCCAAGACAGTGCAGACCTGCTGAGGGGAAACTGAAAACATGATAAGTCTGAATGCATGGTGATACTGAGTGTAAACAAGAGTGAATGATCATGTATGTAAAAAGTAAGTGTAGGATTTAAAAACGGGAAATCATGCATGTGTGTGAAGAGGGTTGGCACAATAGCGACCGTCATTGCAAAAATAATGTCATGCATGTGACAACAATGACATACAAACAGAAACTCAAATGGTGCTTCTACAAGCTAACATACATTAGAACGGCAACAAACACTCATTGAAATCAAGCAAACAACACTCACACAAAGTGAAATACAAAAAGTGACAAAAACAAAGCGCAAGAGAGGAAAAGACCTACTTTGAAACAACTATGATGAAAGTGCCAAAGACTCCTGGATGCGATTTGTGATGTGAGCATTACAAGATCGATGTGAGGAATGAGCTCTGTAGTGTCTGGTTCATAAGTTTTGATAAAATCAAGGTTATGATTTTCATGCCACAAATCTAGGAAAAAGTGACACTTCGCGGGAGGTTTCCATAACGATCTTTGCATGTAACCTCCAGTTGCTTGATAATAGATCCCTAAATCTAAAGATGTATTTTTCCATGTTGTCGTTTGCTATTTCAAGAAAAGTAGCTCATGCATGCAAATCAGTTTTGCTCAGTCTCGGAGGAAATTAGTCCACCTGAAGGCACATGCATTGGTCTACGAGCTTGGGATGAAACATTCTGCAATTTCTAGGTTGAGAAGAGCTCGTTGTTTGCTAGGCATTGTGCAGTTTTTGGGCTGAACTGGTCACTGCCTCCTAGAATTACACCATTTCTGGGTTGAGGCCAAGTGTTGGGCGAGATTGCATAGTTTTCTCAAAGAAGCTTGTCTCACTCCATTGAACAATTTCTGAGCCCAATAGGCTTCCCAATAGATTTGCACAATTTATGGAGGGAAGGTTGGTTCCCCTTCAGAATTGTGTAATTTTCTAGGGGAGTTGCTCAGCCAACAAATAGCTTCACTTTGGAATGTCGGCCTGCGGGAGGGAGACAAGCACGTTGACATGCATAGGTCGACAGGCCACTAAAACTCAATTGAAGCCTATCTACTTGATAGTGCAAGACATGCTTCTATGGATGGTTGGTAGGGAGGCTTCGAAACAAAGTTAATGAAAAATTTTGGAGGGTGGTTTTAGCCGCTACAACATTTGGTGACAAACTGATAGCAATCCAGCTCTTTGAATGGACCTTGTTTGTGAAACCAAGTCTAACACCTGTGGAAGTATTGTTCAGTTTTATATTTGTCTCGGTTTCCACACTTTCTTGATTGTAAGATGTAGCATCTGCCAAGCTCTTGGTCGATCGGCACACATCCCAAACCAAGCCAACACAGTTGTTTCAATTGGGATGAGGGTAATATTGGTGCACAAGCCATATGGTCATGAGAGTTTTAGTTTCATCTCTCGTGTTGCTCCATTGCTAACAGGTCTCGACAGTACCTCGACGGAGTCAAGTGGGAACACAAGCATCTCTCTGCCAGCAAGCCTTATGAGTTCTTCAGGGGAGTTAGTATCGCCTTAACTAAATAAGGATCAGTTTCTATCGCGGACCCGTACATTATTTATATTTATTAATATTAATATAGAAGTTAATATTAATATAAAAGTTAGCTATTTAAATTAAGATTAAAATGTAAGTAGTTTTCCTACAACAGCCCATACACCATTTATATTTGTTAGCATTAATGTGGAAACTGGTTATTTAGATTAGGGTTAAGATTTAAGTATTTTTCATAGTTTTGAGTTTTACATTGGTTGATATTAATGTACGAGTTGGTTATTCAGCTTACTCATGAAATTTACGTAATTTATAAATTAGTTGTTATGACGCAGGCCTACGTTTTTCAAGATGTGGAAATGGAAATCGACTTGAGCGTTTTCCTGGCTTCCTTACCCCATGTGTCTCTGCTCAACTGCATGTTGTGGGTGTTATAAGGCCTGCCTTTCGTTCATCCCAACCACATTCTTGTAGTTACAGTAAACAACGCTGGTGTGGCCTTTGAAATAGTGTACACTATTGTGTTTCTGATTTTATGTAAAAACAAAAAGGAGAAAGTAAGTTTGATGTGTTTGTATTTCATTTTGGTAACGCTTAAAAGTGGGGAGTTTTCCAAACAATAAAGAAAAATTCTGGTTGCCTGGAATGGTCCTTTACAATTAATCTGGGTAACTACCGCTACTTTGATTTCTACATGCTTTAGAGTTCACAAGATATAACCATGAGAATAACGTATTTTGTTAATAATATATTTTACATGACAGACTGTATTGAGATTTGGCCTCTTGATTTGAAAAAGTTAGGTCAGAGAAGAGCAATGGTGGAGACAAATGTGTGACTTCCAAAAAAAAAATCAACACATTTGAGTAGTTGTTAGTGACCGTATCTAGACCTATGCACCCATATATGCTAAAGGTGAACGTGTTGAATTCAAAAGCAGTTATCCATAAATCTATATCGAAGTTCAAATTAATAGTAGCTCTCCATAAGTCTATATCAAGTTATCAACCTTTAAATTAATTTAAAATTAGATGGTCCTGATTGTGTTAATGCTGGATGCTATATAAATTTTACTTAAAAATAATTAAAATATTAATCTAACAATAACATTTTTCTTAAGGGACAATGATACTTAAATTTTATTGTATATAACTCAATTATTGGCATTGCGGCTATTACATTTATAGATTAAAATATGGGATGGTTAAATCTGTGTTATTTATTTCATTGAACGTCTGGTAATTTTTTTATTTATTGTACATAATTCAATTATTCGTATGGTGGCTATTAGGTTTCTAGGAAATATGGTTTGGTTAAATCTGTGTTATTTTTTTCTTTGAATGCTTTTTTTTTTTTTTTAAATGTCATCTGGTTTATTGTTTTAGCTTATAATTATAATTATGGAGTATGTTTTTGCTCATAATTAATCGTTTGTTTTTTGCAATTAAAATTTTTAAGGAAGTATTAAAAATTTTATTAATTTTACTTAAATTTTATATTACTTATAGGAGAATATAAGTTTTAATTATTAATTAGAAATAATATATATAATATTATTAGGTTTTTTCTTTTCTTTTTGTGTAAGCTTGGTAGACATATTTTCTATTAATATTTTATAAAAATAAGTTTGATTTCAACAAAACTCAAGGTGGCCTCAACCTACCTGCAGGAAACAGGTCTCTTGGCCACTTCTCTACATCAAACGTTGTCCAAATTTTAAAAATAGTTTTTCTAATCATCCATGCTACATTGGCGACTTTATCATCTACATAATTCTTGTTAAAAAGTAACTGCTAACCATCATCAAGACAAAAATGAACTAGTTAGGCTGCTTCATTCATCTAAAGAATCAACTAGGGATAGGGCTTTCATGCTTGATCACGGAAATTCACTTCGCATCATATTCTAGGGACTCTGTTCGATCCTATTCAGATTGAGGTTGTTGTAATATAGCTACATTTGGACAGTGGATCCTTTAGACATGGCTC
Organism: Pinus taeda; assembly: GCA_000404065.3. Classification (NCBI taxonomy): domain Eukaryota; kingdom Viridiplantae; phylum Streptophyta; class Pinopsida; order Pinales; family Pinaceae; genus Pinus; species Pinus taeda. Next base: position 14,878 of record APFE030659027.1, read on the forward strand.
TTATAGTCTATCCTTCTCCAGGTCTTCTCTTTCCTATAGGTTGTCATAGCATGGGTTGTCTTCTCTTTCCTATAGGTTGTCATAGCATGGGCTAGGATGTTTTTCATGACCCAATACTGTTGGATGGTTTGGAAAAACAAAGTTTGGTGACCTCTGATATTACTTGGACCTTTGACGATTGTCTCCCATTCCTCTACCTGGATCTCTTCATTTTCGATGTTTCTATTTATTTCTCTTTCCCATTCAGAGATAACGACTTTCACCTTAGTCAGGGTTTTTACGTAGTATGCATTAATAAGGTTCGGTATACTCTCATTCCCTATTTTCCTGCCTCTTTTGCTCGGTCATTTTCTTGTACTTGATTCAAGGCCTTTCATCTTTTTATCCATCTTTCTTGTTTTTCTGTTTTCTTTCCTTCCCTATTGGTTGCCTTCCTTCACCATCCAATTATCTTTTTGTTTTACTTTCCTATCCATGTGACTTTCTTGGACTAAGGCTTGGTGCTCACTTGGGTGGTTCAAGTGTCAAGTCATCAAAGTCCTCTGAACCCTGGTTTTTAAGCTACCTATAACAAAAACTAGAAATAAAGCATTACGAATTGTCATCAAATTTAACATAGTGAATTCATAATATTTTGTGCTTTGTAAGTTTGTTTTGAAATTGACATCATTGCTTATGTTCTTGTTTTGATACTCAACCTCAGAATTGGCCTCGATCCTTTTAGGATTCCCCACATACTTCCCCAAATCTATATGAAACTTCTTAGGAGCAAGCACTTTCATCCACTCCATACCTTAAAGACTATTTTGACCCCGATCTATACCTAGGTTCCCCATGCTCCCCTCAAGGCTTTAAAGAATAGTAACAACACCATCTTCCAGGGTTCTTCCCATGAGAAATTTAATAGCCCCTTTTTGACTCTCGTAAGACTACTCTTCACCTCCAATATACTATTATCTCGACCCTACCACCTAGTTTCCCAGGTTTCTTTCTTCCCTAGGTTTTTCCATCTGAGAGGGCAAGAAAGTGCTTGTCACTTTCCCACCAGACTACAATTCTATCCCAGGGCCACAAAATTCCTACCCTTCACCATTGGGTCCCCTCAAATGAGCTGAGTAAAAGCCCAATTTGGGCATTCTCCCTTCCCCAGTTTCAGGCCTAGTTACTAAACTTAACTACTTAAAGAAATTATTCTTACAAACACAGTTGAAAATGCTTAGGATGAACCTAATATCATCAATTTGACTCAACCTTCTCCTTTTTCCATAGAACCTATCTACCCTAAGGCTAAAATCATAAGTCCCAACCCCCGTTCCTAGGATGGTGAATCAGTCAATCCCACCCCAAGTTGACATGCCAATTACCCAAGAATACCATGAGGCCTTAGCTTTTAAATCGATGGGGAATACCATTAAAATTAACTAGTGTTCTTCTTCGAGATTCATTACAGTGCCTCTTTCTAACTAATGTCTTCATGGGAGCCAATTCATATTTTCCAAACCAACGCAAGTGAAGGCAGGGAGCACATACGAGGTTTTGTAGTTGAAAGTCAAACGCTTCTCGATGTCGCCCAACACTTAGCTCTTACCACCTTCAGTTGCACGTCCTACCTTTTCTTTACACATGAAAATGCTTCTCATCCTTGCCTTCTTTCTGTTTTGTTTTCTCGTTCACCTGCTCAGAATCCCTTCCAAGAAATCTACTACGTGATCAGCTCTGCTGTCTGTCACCCCTCCTCTCATGTGAGGGTCACGGGATGGGATTCGACTAACCTTCCCATAAATTTTGATCATTAATCCTTGCTTATCATCGAATTATCTTGCCATGAGTTTCTTGCTTCCATCTTACCACTTGTCGACTTTCGTGCCCATTGTGTGTGCCTTCATCCCTCTGCATGCCGTGCCATCTGGCCGACTAGTCGCTCTTGCCTCTGCTAGCCCTAACAATTGTCCCTACCTTGTGTTGCCCATTACTCCACTTCCGTTTATCGGCTCCTGTGGCCCTTGACTAGCCTCTCCTCCCTCTGCCCATCGTGCCATCTTGCCAGCTTCTCTATCCTTAGGCCACCGTGACCTCTAATTGTCCTCTCTCCCCTCTAACTTGTAAGGTCCGTCGCACTCCGATCGAGGATAGAATTGTAAAATTTTGATTAGAAATGAAATTAGTATATAAATTTTTTTGGTTTATTAAGAAAAAATCTATTTCTATTATATTAATATTAGTGGTTAAAATTTATTTATAATCCTAAACTTTAATATAATTGAACCTAGAATTTGATATATTAATCTTAGAGTTTACAATCTTAAGAATTTATAATAGGGCCTTATAATATTTGGTTTTAATAATAATTAATATATTAAGCTTAGAATTTAATATATTAAATTTAAGGTGTAATTTTAGGATTTATAATATTAATCTTAGGGTTTATAATATATATTTTTGTTAAGCTTGGTAGATCCTCCTTTTTCATTAATATAGAGAAAATTTACACCACATAGAACTAGCTAGGTTGCCTCAACTTGCCTAGTGGGAAACCAAGTCTCTTGATCACCTATTTGCATTATATGCCATCTAATACAAAAAATCTTAAGTCTCTTGAACCAAGAAATATAAGTTTTAGATTTTGGTCCACTTCCATACTCTAGAGTTCTACATACATATATAATTGCATAGACAAATTTAAAAGTTGTTCGCATATATAAACAAAACTATTAGAAATTAGGCATGTTAATCAAGATGTTCAACTGATATTGATTCCATTGGTGTTGGATCTTTGACATTCGTACCTGGTGACTCTATCTGTACCAAGATACATGACAAGTGCTAGTCAATTCGTTAGAGGTACACGTCCTGTTTGTGTAGTTGAAACTGCACCTTCTGAAATTCCTTCTTGTAATTTGACATTCCTTGGACTGTGATTGGCAGACCTACCGAGATATGCTCCATCGCCTTTCCCAGCAAGCTTTTCATAAGCTAGTATAGGTAGGGGATCTCCTTGAATTGGGTGATTTGGCCTCTTGTATTTCTAGGATCCAGGATGAGGACTCTCCAGTGTTCCAACTCCATATCCATGTCACTCTCCTGCTTCACTTCTACTTCCCATTCTTCTAAAAAATTTCAACTTTATTCATTGGTTCCCTCTTGGTAATTGACTGTTGCTTCACTAATTAACTGTTCAACAAAATTTTGACCCCGTCGACCACCTGAAGGTCCCAGTTCCATGTCTTTCCGAGTCACACGAGATTTCGTATTGCTACCTCGAGTTCTTGCAGGTAATTCCATGGTCTCTCTAGCCTAGACTTGTACAATTCGACAAACTGTAACTTCATTAAACTTCAATGTATCACAAAAAGGTGCATGCACACAGGTGGTAGGGTTGTGTTGCTCCATCTCGCCAGCTTCATAACCCTTTTCAGTTGAACTATCATGCCTATCATGGTCGCACATGGGTTTCATAGAGAGGACCGACCTAACCTACCTAGCATGCCCTTTGTTATCCACACGGTAAGAAAATAGAGGGCCCTAAATAGGTGTCCACCCATCCCTGAGCCCCATAACACAACCATTGCCAACCCTCCTTCGAAAAACACTCTCAATTTCCTATTAGGTTTCATGCCCACAATAATTCTCCCCCTTCTCCCCCATTCCCAAGTCTCTACAAACCCCCCTCCGGTTGTGCATTGTCATGTTATAGATGCTTCCTGTCAAAATGTGGGTGTATTGGCAGACATTATCACCATAGTCCAACCCCCCAGCTTTTACAGCGACACACCTACATGCTTCTACCCTATGCCCTCTCGCCTAAGCCATCAAAATTCGCATATGGGAAAGGAGAATCTCGAAGAAGAGAAAGATGGAGAGGCCGCCTATCGGGTGTGAAAGAAAAAAGAAAAAGAAAACACACACCACCAGCCTCCCACATCCTTATGATCCTTCCCCATCATTCCTTCTCCCTCCCTCAAACAAAAACCAAAACAGAGGAGTATAATGAGATAAGACAGATGGCCGCTAACATAGCCGTAATCCTGCATGTGGAGATGATGGAGTTGTTGTTTCTCGTGGAGCCACAGAACCAGCTCGCCGCTCTGATCTGCTTGCCCACAATCACTATGATACTGACTAGACTTCTATCCGAGCAAATTACAAACTCCAACACTTCCCTTCCTCCCGCTACCACTTTTCCTATACACAGCGTTTGATATCATGCAAAGGGCTACCATACCCATCGCCTCGAGCATGTTGGGGGCGGTGGTTCATACTTTTTTAGTACCAAGCATTAATCCCATCTTAATGAGATGATCCACTCGCTTGCACCCCAATCGGGGGTCCTAGGGTTTGTAATATTAATCTTACTAGTTATAATCAGTTTTTATAATATGAAGCCTTGGTTTTATAATATTAATGTTAAGGATTAATATATTAAACTAAGGGTTTGATATATTAATCATAGGTTTTATAATATTAATCTTACGGTCTACAATATTTATATTAGGGTTTATAATCATAGGATTTAATATATTAAACTTAATGTTTTATAATATTAATATTAAGGTTCACAAATCCGAGGGTTCAATATATTAAAGTTAGAGTTTAACATAATTAGACTTATGGTTTGTTTTTTTAGGGTTTTAATAAAATTTTAGGTTTATTAAATTAACCCTAGATTGTTCTAAAATAATTAATCTTTCTGATGTGTTTATTAAAACTAGGGGTTTTATAATATATTGTAATTTAGTGTTTGATAGATTAATTTTAAACGTTTATTGTATTAGGCTTTAATAATATTACTTTAGATAATGGTGCGTTGTGTATAATATTACTATGATTAATATGTTGCGTCTCACAACTATTAGTGATTATGATATTCATTAAACTTCTTAGAGTTTAAGTAAATTAATCATTAGGTTCATCAATATTATGGACCCCTATTGGTAGTTAACTATTAATCTTAATATCTGCCAATTATTAATATTAAAGTTTATAATATTTATTCTAAGGTTTATAATCCTAATATTTTTAATATTAATCGAGGGTTTATAATATCAATCTTAAGGTATGTAATCCTAAGGATTAATATATTAATTGGTTTAATGTATTAATCGCAGGATTTATAATATTAATCTTAGAGTATGTAATATTAATAATGAGATTTATAATCCCATGATTTATAATATTAAACCTATAGTTTCATATTAATCCTAGGGTGTATAATATTAATTTCAAGGTTTATAACGTTAATCCTAGGGTTTAAATTAATCTTAAGTTATATAATATTAGCATTAGGGATTATACTCCTAGGGATTAATATACTATAATAATCTTAGGGTTTATAATATTCAGATTTATAAGGTTAAGGTTTTATAATATTAATATATTAAGCTTAGGGTTTATAATCTTAGGTTATATAATATTAATTTTAGGATTTATTATAATTGTAGTTTTTGTAATACTTATTTTAAGTTTTATAGCATTAACTTTAAGGTTCATAATCCTAAGGTTTAAAATGTTAAAATTAAATTTAATATATTTAGGGTTTATAATATTAATATTAGGATTTATAATATTGGGTTTTGTAATGTTAGGGTTTATAATATTGGGTTTTAATATTGTGATGATGGAATGGTACATAAATCTATTCAGTGCCGCATTATGTCAAAATTGTCTCAATGCGACAATGAATGTAACAATTGCCATTGCAATGTTATATTACATTGCAATTTATTTAATGTCATATTGCAACATTACAAACTTGGGGTTTAATATTAGGGTTTATAATATTAGGTTTAATATTTGGTGTATTATTTATCATATTAGGGTTTATAATATTAATGTTAAGGTTAATCCATGAAGATGTGTTACACTTATGGGTCAATGACGTTTAAAAAATTTACTCTTTTATTGAATTGAAGCCCTCAAAATCCATACAAGCTTTGTGAATTTAGTTTAGAGTAGATAAACAATTTTTTGGGAATTATTTATTGGCTCAATGACATTTTTTTCAAAAAAATATTAGTTTCTTGTGTTTTTTCAATTTAGATTAAATTAAATGCTTGCACTTGCAATTTTTCATGCATATTAACAAATATGGGTGTATACGTGAGAGATAACTTAGTCTAAAATCTATAGTTCTAGAATAATATATAATAATTATATATATATATAATATATATATATATATATATATTAATATATATTAATATCTGCAGGTTGGGACTTTATTTTTCTATGTAAAAGTATATTTTTTATTAGCTTTTGCACTCTCTTAATTAATATTAGAATTGTATTTTTCAAACTATTAGAAAGAATTTCAAGTATAAGGCTGCAAAGAATTTGGATGAAAAATATCATATGGATTTGAAAATTTTAAACTCATATGCCATTACATAAAGGATTCATATACAGGATTTATTCATGAATCCCATGTGATCAACAATGCCATTCAAGGACAAATATTTCCTTAAATATGCAAAGCTACAAGATGGTGTTATAGATAAATCTATAAAATGAGAGATACAACTTTGTTTTTTAAACCCTCAACAACTCGATCGAGCACTTGAAATGCTTGATCAAGAGTTTTATGTAAAATTTGAAATGAGTTAATTGAGGATTTAATAAGCCCTCAACCGAACTATGGGCGAGTTAAGAAAAACAATGTATCGATTGAGGAATGCAGATAAACTGAGAAAATTCTTCGATTGAGCCATTTTTCTACACCGTACGCCCACCAAAAACATTTAAACATGATCTTGATTAAGAAAAATCTAAATCAAGCTCATATGGAAGTCATATTATTTTCTATTTGTGTGAACCTTAAATACATTATTCCCTTAATTATTATTATCATTCAAATCCTCTTCAAACTATGATTTTATTCCCTTTATTATTATCATTCAAATCCTCTTCAAACTATGATTATAAATAACAAAAATTATTAAAATATTCGCTTTTTATATCAATATATTTATGATTTTTTATAAAGTCTTTAGTAATGGGAAATATTATCATGATAAAATCAAAATCAAAACCATATTAATCACAAGAATTAGTGTTGTGTATTATTTTATATTTAAAAATGTTATTTTACTTAAATATCGTTTAATATTTAATCAACACAAATTACCAAAATTACTTATATTAAAAATTATCATAAATCTTATAAGATTAAGTAAAACTTCTTAGAGGAATCATTATTTTATTATTATGACCTTAGAGTTATGAAACGGTGAAATTTATTACAAGTATTTCTTTAAGTACACCATTATGTGAAAATGGCATTCCACGGACTTTTGTGCATCAAAGGATTAGAGTGGTCGAAAAGAGAGCTTGATTAAGCTCCAATTTTGAAAACCCTTCCAAAAGAAAAACATTGCTCAATCGAGTGCCTAATTAAACACCATTTACCTAAGAGGTCCACTAAGGATATGTTTTATAGATCGATCAAGAAATAGTTAAGGGTTCAAATTTCTCGATCGAGGGCTAAAGTATTTCTCTATCGAGCATTGAAAAATTGCTCGATCAAGCTTCTTTTTCCACTTTGCCATCCGCGTGCTTGCTAAAAAGTGTAGCCGATCTTCATGAATTTACCCCATATGATTTATAATATAATTTTAGGTTTATAATATTAATATTTAGGGTATATACTATCAATCCATGGGATTAATATTAATTTTAAGGTTTATAATATTAATCTTAGGGTTTATAATCCTAGGCTTTAACATATTATACTCAGGGTTTAATATATTAATCAAAGGTTTTATAATCTTGGGTTTTACAATGTTAGTATTTTCTTTAATATTAGTGTTTAGTATTATGATGTTCAAATGGTACATGAATCTATCTAACATGGCAAGGTGACAAATATTATCTTGCGATAATCAATCTAACAAACATTGTCGCAATGTTACATTACATGCAATTTATTGAATGTCACATTGTGATATTACAAAATTGGTGTTTAACATTATGGTTTAAAATTGAGTTTAAAATTTTAGGGTTTATAATATTGGGTTTAATATTTTGTTAGACATAAATAAGTAACAATAATGTTAAATCTATGTTCAGTCATAGCAAATACACAAAGAATTCATTACACGAATATATAAGGATCAAATCTGTTGAGGTGAAATTTTTTTATTTAAGTTTTTCACTCTAAAATATACCATTTGTAATTTTTCATTGTTTAAGTTGCATTTTTGAATATATAAAATATATTAAACATCTTCAAAATTTACCTAGGCATAAAATAGTCAGACTGCTTAAAATGTTTTACGATCATAGAATTTTCTTTTTTTATTTACTTATCTATATATATATATATATATATATTATATATATTGTTTTTAATGACTTTACCCTTAAAGTGAGTATAAAGATTATGTTGTTTCAATGGACTAGAAAGTATGAGAGTGAGAGTGAATATTCCCCTTCCACCTTAGTCCGAAAGGTGGTATTGGTGTTTTATAATACTTATATAAATTAAGAAACACATATATTCATTTTTTCTTTTTAATTATATCAAATTTTTTTCTTTAAAGATTAAAAAAAAAAAGACACATGTCAAATTCAAGTTGAGTAGAGAAAAAATTAGACATTTGTCTCATACTAGGTTGTAGAACCAATATAGATCCATCTTAATCATGGATCTAGCATGAGCCAAGAAGCATCAAATTTTTTAAGGTGCAAAGTTCTTTTAAAGGAAAAACTCAATGTTTAATTTTTTGTTGTTTAAATTGTTTTTAGAGTATATAACTTAAACTTGTAAGTCTAAATTCTTTTGTTGATTTTTGACCATAAAACATATACCTAAAAAATCAACAATATATAAAATAACAAGACCACTTCAAATGTTTAAACCATAAAACTCGTTTTATTCAATAACTTCATATGATATATACATACTTTTTAGAAAACAATATATAATATACATATTTGAAATTAAAATATTTTACATGAAATTATATTAAGTCATATGGAAAACTAACTAAACATACATAACATATTGATTTTCCTTTTTTGATAGTTGACATTTATTTCCACTTAAGGAATATTTTATTTTTATTTTAAGAGGGATACATGTCAACTCTAAGTCGACCACAATCAAAATTACACATCCCCATCATACGGAGTTGTAGAATGAGCATCTTGGCTCAATTAATTTTTTTTCCACAGGATATTTCACTAAGATACTCACTAAATTCATGGGAGACAAATCCCAACTTTTTCCACATATACTACAAATAAGTCCTACATGTTTACAAGAATAAATCCTTACATATTGCGAGCATATGAGAATGAAAAAACAACACATTGAGCTATTTAGGAGGCTTTTGGAACAAATCATCCACATGAAGTTGGGATCCTGAAGCCAAGTTAGCATTTGTTTCATGTTCCCACTTTTCCTTCATGGATTTCTTGCCTCTTTTGAGATGTGACTTTACTGCATTTAGGAGGGAATTTTTAGCATTGCCTCTCATGCATGATTTTTCATGAGCGGTTGTAACAATCATAACTTTTTGGTAAATATTTGGAGTATATATCTTCATCTCCGCAAGCTTGGAGGGATTACATGTCAATGCTTTTTTCTCAAAATATGACTTTGAATCTAGAGAGGTGACCCATGAAGGATTTTTCTCTACATTCTTCATCTACAATTGATTGAAGGTGAGACTTAGAGAGATCTAAGCCTCACCTCTCTGTTGGATCTTCTAAAAACTCGACTCAGAAACAAATGAATAACACACAATCACACAAGGTAAGATTAGAAAAACTCTAACATTCACTTGTATTGTCATGAGGTTTGATGGACTTTTAAAGAGATTACAAATACATATTTTAGAACTCGCTTCCCTTTTTTTGAGTTGTCAAATAGGAAAAAGTTAAATACATTATTTAGATATTTCCTTTCGTGATATAATTTTCCTAAGACTAGATCTTTCATTCCTCATTAGATGTTACCATTATGAACCAGGAAACCTAATTTCCTAATTCCTCATGGTTTAGATGGAAAGCATCCCCTACTTTCCACCTCCCAGTTTAATTGTGAATTAATGGTTGAAATGATTTTTTGATGTTTTTGGAGTTGACATGATGTGATGTTGATTATTGATGAAGTAGCAGGTACCTACATATCCTGGGGTGGGAGGGAAATATTAAGAAAGAAAGTGAATGTAGAATTGATAGAAAATAAGAACATGTAGTGTGTAGAAAATAGGGAGGATTCTAGTAGAAAAAATTTTAGAGCATACTTTGTTTTTTTTAGATCAGGCCCCAAGGTGAAACCTTCTTTGATACCAATTGACCAATAATTGATTGGATTTGAGGCTTAGAGAGCCTCTCCTCTAAGTTAGATCATCCAAATACTCTACTCATAAATAAATGGATCACACACAATCACACAAGATAAGATAAAAGAATCTAACATTCACTTGTATTATCATGAAGCATGAGGTCCTTTTAAATAGATTACAAAAACATATTTTAGAACTTGCCTCTTTGTTGTGAGTTGTCAAATAGGAAAATTTAAATACATTATTTAGATATGGCCTTTCTTGATACAAGTTTCCTAACGATAGATGTTTCCTTCCTCATTAGATGCTACCATTATGATTTAGGTAGCATATCTACCCAATTATCCATCGACACCTCTGCATTTCCTTGATATTCATGTGGGGTTTCATTCATGGAGGTATCTTCATATTTTTCTAGATCTGAAAGAACCTCAAAAGAATTTTTGTTGAAGGTTCTGGTACTAGAGCAACCGCAACAAGTTTATTTTGGGATGCAACTTTATTTAGCTTACTCCTTCATTTCTTTTGTGTTAGTTGGAAACTAGCCTCTTTAGAGAGAAGGGCTTGGGTCTAGACATATATTTTTCATTGGGGGTAGTTTTTGGCGAAGTGCCATTGAGTATGAAAATCATTAAACTTGAAAGGAATTTTCTCATAGTCTATTTCTTGTATATGCCTTCATTCTCCTAGATTTATCTTTAGAGCCTCTGATAAATCTTCATTGAGGTTTACCTCAACACAGATACGAGCACAAGAAAATTGACCTTCTTTTGATTCTGCTTCATCTAGATAGTGTCCAAGCTTGTTTCCTATGTCTTTTAGAGAATCAGGTAGCAAAGATGAAGAGGGAGGTGTGGAAGATGGACCCACATTGGCACCATAGTAATCTCATAATCTCAATTGACATCCAAAGTCCATGAAGTGATAAAAAGGTTTTAGACCCAATGAAACTCTTGATCTAAAAATAAAGTCTCTTTCGATTTTGTTGACAAATAAATAGACATAGAATCCCCTACCTACGTCAAAGAAAGTTACCTGACCATGAAGCTTGGGGGCCTATTGTTCAGTGATCTAGGATTCAACGACTTTTGGATTTGGTAACAAACCCAAGCTTTCCATCCAATTTTTTTCCTTAGAGAGCTAAGTATCTCTTAAATGGACTTTGCAGAGAATTAAGTTCAACAACAAGGTGGTTGTTTTTAAGCATGTAGAAGGGCTCTAAAAGCAATCTCATCATGTTTAACTCATATATTATTTATTTATTCATTTAATTAATAATAATTCAAAATAAATTATTGTATAGTTTATTTTTGTATTTTTTTGTAACCTTGGTAATGTGAAATGCATTATAAGATAAGTATTTTGATTCTTATTGACATTTGCCAACAATATAATTGTG
>APFE030659044.1:5725-16209 GCA_000404065.3 Pinus taeda
TCCTGTGTGTATTTGTAAACTGAGGTTCCTATGAGATGATGTTTTGAGTATTTAAACATTGCTGCCCTGACTTCTATGCATGAGCAGTGTTATATTTTATTAAATTTGATCAACTCCATAAGCCCAATGGAAGTATTTATAATGTCTGTCCAGCCAACCTTTTTATTAAATTTACTTTACTAGAGTTAGCCCTCTTATCAACAGTGAAAATCAATAACTTTCTTGAGAGAGCCCTCTCAGGCTAGGGAGGCTAATCCTTAGCTAAAAGATTGGTCTGAAACAGTTACACAGAGTCTACCTGATCAGCAGCCCTTCAGTGATGGATTTTGTGATAACAGATAACACCAAACTCTCTTAAAAGATTAGAACCCAACTACAAAATCGTATCTGTATTCTTCAAAATGACATCTGTTGCACCTGCCCTTGAAATATTATGTAAATCTATTCATAATGCTTCCAAGTCAAAATGTAGCTCAGCCCTTTGTTGGTTCATAATGTTGTTATGTAATTGTTATTTTATTTCTGCATAAAATTTCATTATGGTTGTTTCAATTACTTCACCCTTGTCACGCTTTGCATTTCTTATAGTGAAATGATTATGGATATCCTTATGTCATTCCAAGAAACGCATATTCTCCTCTAAATCTTTTCTATTTTTCACATGTGTGTTTTGTTTCCTTCCTTATCTATATTTTATTTGGAACTATATGTTCTTCTGCAACCTGCTTATCTAAAATCCGAACCATTTTGTTTCCTTCATAGACAACATTTTTCTATGCACTTTCTTGTTGTACAAATGACAAAAATTTCAATATTTTCATTCAAGTTCTATTCATGCTGTAGTAAGGCATATGATTGCCCCATAATCTCATCATAATAATCCATCAAGGTTCCACAATTAATTATAAAACTTTTAGGAACTCAAAATAAAATCAACCAAGTTGCTTCTCACTTGCAAATTCGAGAGACGACATCATCATAATAGGTTCCACTATGGGTGACAATTGCACGACATACAATAGCAGGCTTGGCATGCAACTCATGTTTGGATTCTGAAGATGCTCTATCTGTTATCACTCGCATTCTTCCAATTTGATTAACATAACCCGAAACCACCATTTCATTGTTGTTTTCCGCTATCATCTCTATTAATTAATGAACTCAGTTTTGTTGAGGTTGGAAAACGGTTGTGAAATGAGGGTGAGGGTGGTGGTGGTGGTGGGGTCTAGATGGTAAGTGGTTTTTTATAGTGGGGTTGCGCAATTATCCTAAAGTTTCCACATTGCCAAAGACAGTTTTGTCAAAAACCACTAATTGCACACCCCCTTTGCATTAAACATCATATAGGCTAGGGTGTGTGTAAATAAATTACACACCATTGATTTTCAAGCAAACCTAATCATTGTTGAAACTTGCATGAAATTTAGCTGTGGGTTATCTCTAGTATGACATTCCCTAAAGACTATTATTTACACGTTCTTCATCTGACAAATAGAAGCTTAAATGACAAATGGGCACTACACTTGGTGTTAATGATTGACCTTGTCAACATATGTGTATTTGAAAACTCACCATTTATCCATCCTCTTGCTTGGTGTTCATTTCATGTTTGTGTGCCAGGGTTTGAGAATTCAATGGTGTCACATTTGGATATTTTCTTGTGACAGCTGGGCGTTAGGGTCAAATTTCATTTGGAACTGAAATAACCAGTATAGATCCATCTTAAATACGAATCTAACATGTTTTTTTTATTTTACATGTAGTGGGAATTATCCCACATCAAATAAATGAAAATTATTATTGTTGTTTATATACACAAATATCATTAATGTAATTTAAAGAGTTGTGCAAATATAAAGCCACTCGTGGGCTCCTAATCGGTGTTCTTGTGAGTTGTCTTGGCTTTGTTCGTTGATGATGCTTGATATACTTGATAGTTGGATTTTGGTGACATATGTGAGATCGAGCGTTGATCCTAATATATTTTTATAAAACCATGCATATGACCAAAGGCTTGTGCTCATCAAATAAAATTTTGGTAAATATTGGCTACCAAACACCATTTTAAAATTTCCCGAAAGTTTTATAGTTTAAACAAACACTTTTATAAAAATAAAAAAAATAATATTTCTATAAATTTAAATTCATCTAAAATTAAAAATATTTTTTAACATAAAAATTTGGCTTTGGAAATAAAAGAGAATATAGTTTGACTTTAGTGCTCTAGTAGTAGTTGACCCTTGGTAAAACAAAATGTCAAAAGGTGGAATAATAGATCACTGACTTGTGCAACTTTCAATAGCAATCATTCATTATATAAAATATTGTTTATTTACCCTCTTTTAAATAAGACACACCTGAAAAGAGTTTGAACTATTGTGCCTAAACTTTACTTATTCATAAGGATACTAATTGTTGAATTGTCCATAATAGCTTTCTGCTTGACCTAGGAGAGGCAAACACTAAAGGAAGCTGACAGATTTTTGGCAAAGCTGAAAAAACATTTGTGGAATATTTTGACAGGAATATGCTACAAGATGACACATAATTATGTTCCTTCAAATTCACAGCTACAATTTTCAAATGACAAATTTGATGAAATTGCATAGCATAACTCAATGAATGGCTTGCTAAGCCTAATTTGCAGAATGAAGAAACCCCTTACAAATCATGCAAAGAAGGAAAGAAACAATAGAAACTGATGTTGAGGATGGGGACGTTATAGATGGGCTTCATTGACTTCTGCAAGGAGGCAAGGATCAAGAGGGAATTCAAACTTCCCTACAATCCACAACAATTTCTTTATCAAGAGATAAGTACTTCATATATTTTTCCCTTGATTATTATTATTTTTCCTTGATTATCCTCTTATCTTTGTATTTTTTTCTTGGTTATAATTGTTTCTTCCATGGCCTCTCGAATGAGGTTTGTAGGTAAAATGAGAAGGCTTCCAAAGCAATGATTTTGGAAGCATATGGTAGCATAAGGAAGAACAAAGCAAGACTTGTGACAAGAGGGTTCTCCCAGTAAGAGGGAGCAACAATAATAGAAGGACATGCTTACATGATAGAGGGAGAAACGTTGGCAAAAGGACTTTCTCAAGTGATAGAGGGAGAATCCATGAATAACATACAAAGACATGCTTTAGAAGCCAAAAGGAGATGGTTGGGACACTTCATCTGAGACATGATAGGAGAAAGAGAGCTCTAGTCATATCCACATATGAGCAGATTGTGGAGAAACTTCAAAGATGAGCTTAGTATGATGTTGAATGTCTCCCTCATTGGAAGGGAATGATGATGTCTTTGTAGGATTGGGTTGACCATCTCTCTAAGCCATAAAGTAATTTCCATGGGTCATAAAGGACTTTTACTAAGTGATCAGGTGATCAAATTTTAGCTAAAAAATGAAAGTTCCCATAAAGTATTGAAAATGGTGTCAAGTCAAAGTGCTCATCATTTGAATCTAACGACATTCGTTTCATTGCAATCTGACACAGTATGCTCAAATTATTGAATTACGATCATTTGGCCCAACAACTTAAAAATGAGCAAGTTTTTTGACTCGGAAGTTGACTTGGCTACCATACCGCTGACATCATCCAAGGTGACTAGGTAGGTACGAGCCTATAACAACCCTTGCTTAAAAGTTCATGTAATAAAAGTTAATAAAGGAAAAAATAAGACAACAGTTAAGGGATACGTATTCCAAGTTGAATGTTGGGTATACATCCTAGTGTGGGTGTTCATTTTGGTTATTATGTCTAACGAAATTGGAAAAGGCAATGGTAAAGGCATTACAAAATGAGAAAAGGTATTTTTGGCATATTTATTTATGAAAATAAAGGAAAATAGGAGAAAATGAAGGTGAAAGGTCACATGTTGCATGTGAGGAGGTAATTGAAGGAAAATAATGGAAAATGGACAAAATAAAGGCCTAATTAATAAAAAGGCTTCTGAGGATCAGTTGGCAAGTTTTTGGTTCAAGATTTTTCTTAGTTTTTTCTTTGGAGCAGGAAGGGAAAGGTAGGAAAAAGGAAGGAAAACGAAAGGAAAGGAAAGCAAAGATCAAGTAAGGAGAAGCATGACTAAGAAGCTTCAACATGAATACTTTTAGGTAATATATTTCATTGTGATTTCCTAGCTGGTTTTAAAATGCATGGCTTTTTCATGTTAGTATATGGTTCTCTTAGTATTGGTTACATGGTTTTGCCAGGTTATGAAAATGGTTTTCAGCCTTGCCTTGCCTTTTTCAAGGTAGCCATAGTGTGGTGGGATTTTTTTCTCGGTTTTAAGCTTTGGAATTGTCGAATGGTTTTAGAATCTAGGGTGGAGGTGGTCTTAAGAAAATTCCCAAAGGCCTAGGAATCACATGACTAGTTTTGACAAGATACATGGTAAAGCCTGAGGGTGGAGTCTCGGTTTAGGGCATAGTGATCTAGTGTGGTTTGTGGTAGAGCCTGATAGACTGGTGTCTCGGTTTGGGACCTAGTGATCCAATGTGGATTGCGGTAAAGTTTGAGATACAAGGAGATAGAAAATTCCTCAAGGATAGTGATGGAGTCTGAAGGAATTCCTAGCTCAGTTTGGTTTTGTGATCTTGTTTTCGATTTTGGTGAATTTGGAGGTGGTTTAACCTCTAGATTATCTTGGTTGTTTTTGGATTGGTTTATCCATGAGATCCCACATTCATGCTTGGAATATGGCATGGGGGTGACTGGCTAAAATGAAGATTTGGTTCAGCCATGTATATAGTTGGGTGGTACGTGGATGTCCCAAACCTGGTTGGTTTTTCCTTGTTTAACGAAAGTTAAGTTCTCTTTCTTTTCTAGTTGTAACTAAAAGGATAATGGATGCAAGACCTAGTTGATGTCAAAACAGTTAAATGAAGAGGGTGGTGATCCTTCTTGTTAAGCCTCATATGAGTTATCAACCATTTATGATCTGTCTTGTATTCATTTCCTATAGATTGCATTGATGCCAAGTTTTTGACAAAATGTCAGTCTCGGTTGGGGATGGTCAGACCTAGTCCTTGAGTTAGTTTTTGATTGGTAAGTCTTGTCATCATTTAATTCATGGATTCTGAAATATACAGGGGTTTCTAGGCAGTCACCTAGATTATGGGCTTGAAAAGTTGCACAAATCCCAGAGTCGCAGGGACATGTCCGAGGACAAAAGTCCCCATACACATGCATACCCATGTTGTGTGTGCATCCAGAGGTTTCCACACGCATCCTTTTCCATACCAATGAACTTCTAAGGGTTTATTGTTTAAAAGCTCAGTGGGTCCAAGGAGATGGTCAAAGGAATGAATGCGATGAATTATGGGAGTCCTGTAGTAGGTGCAAAAAGTCTGGTATGGTGTTTATCCATCAGTTCCACTTCCTTAAGGTCACTTAGGAGGTTGAGTAATATCATAGTAACTTCTCATCACATGTTTACCACAATTAAATAGTTACTTGCGTAGATGTGGGAGGAGGGTGTTATAGAGTGGTATCGGAGCATGGTTAACCCCTCGGACTGGATGGGCTCTATGTTGTTCACGCTTTCATGTTAGTTTCATATGTGTTTCTTGTGTTGTGAGACCATGTGCTTGTTGCATTTGCATGGTGATTTATCCATGTGAAGGTTGATGATAATGTTGGGGTATGTTTCATCATGAGTGTATGGTTTTATATGCATTTTTTAAGCACGTCCATGTCTATATGTTATTATGCCTACATTGACATGGTTATCTTTATTATCTATGGTAGGCCAGACATGCATTGTGAGGTCGTTGTATGCAATTAGGTCATTATGATGATATTAGTATGTTATGATGCTATTGTGTTGGCTGAGATAGAGTAGGAGATGTATATCAACAAAGTGAAGTTGCAACATTGGACCTCGAAGCAAGAGCATGTCATCATACACATTTGTATGTTGGGAATGCAGGCATGTAGGTTAAGGATTATTATATGCATTATGGTTATGTGTATGATTTGCATTATATTGTTGTTATGGTTAAATACATGATAGATGCTAGTTGATTGGTGTAGTCATATGCACGTGTTGGATAGTCATAAATGATAATAACCTATGGTTGTATGCATTTTTATTGTTGTTTTGTGTTAGATAACTTGATTATTATGTTATAGCTTGTTGATGTGTATGTTATAGATTAACCTGTTGTTGTTATATGATAATTAACTTGATAATTAGGATATATGTTGTTGATGAACATGATATATAACTTGTTGTTGTTATATGCCAGTAACTTGATGGTTAGGGTTATTACATTAAAATCTTGATGTTATATGTATCATACTAAATTGTATTGGCCTATGTAGATGCTTTGGGTTATGAAATTCAGGTATGAGTTGACATATTTGTGATATTGTGTTCTACTACTCTAGATTGACTTTGCATATGTGATTTTTATGCACAAATGAAAATTGTTTATGAGTTTATGATGTGAACATGTTAGCTAGTGACTATTATGGATATCATGATCTTATTTATGGTTGAGTTGATATGTTGTGAAGTTGTATCGTGCTAATCTAGCCTGATTGTGAAGTCAAGATAGCCTCCTCTGAAATACACTAAGGTATGAGTTTGTGTATGTCAGATATTTGGTGCTTGATTGTTTGACTATGTCATCTATTTGGTGTTTGAGTGTTTGGTGTCTATTATATCATCTAGTTTATTTATCTAACATGGTACATTTATAGTTTGTTTGAATTCTTGATTAATTGCATGATATGAGTATGTGTTGGTAAGATTGAATGAGAAACGATCTTGTTTTAAGATGATTGTACTGTCACATATGTGTTGAGATAGTTGATATGTACTTGAGTGTAAGTAGGTGATAGTTGTAGCATTATGTCTAATGACTATGAGTTGACTATGGATTATGACATAATTGTTAGTCTTCGTAAATGTTGACTTCAAGTTAGTAGATATGTTGCCTTGATCTTTGGAACATGTGATTGACATGTGTGAGAAGTTGCAGGGAAATATGCTTGCATAACAAGGTAAGATAAATGGTATATTGTCATATTTATTTATACATTGAAAACTATGTGTTTATCGTAGTGTGATGTAGGGAGTTACATGGCAAGAGAGGTTTCCATGAAATATTGAAGAAGGCTCAGGTTAAGCTTTCCTTGGGAACCATGGGGATTAAGTTATGGTGTCTATTTTTAGCTTTTTCTTTTGGTCTTTTTTGTTTTGTTGAGCTTGATTTGCAGTTTTGTTTATGTATGGTGCAAGGGCTTGCCACTTTGTTGTGGTATCATATTGTTATTGATTTTCATGGTTTTCTTCTTGTTTGTTTCTTGTCTTGCCTTTTATGTTTTGAGTCTTGGGAATTGGTTTGGGAAAGAGAAAAGTTAATAGGGTTCGGGGAGAGTTGTGTGGTACCCAATAGGTGATGTCAGGCCTGGTTGAAGCTTATTTCATGTATAAGGGTAGTGGAAGGCAAGTGCATGACAACTAGTTGGATTGGTTGGGTCCATTGAAGTAAATTGATGGTGATAGGACAATCATGAGAAAGCTAATAGGAAAGGTAAAGTGAATGGATGTGAGGCATCCAATTCCTTGGCTATGTTGGGAATGGGTATTCTCAATATTGTGCATGTTGTGCATGAATAAAGGAATTTATCTTAACCTTTAACTTGAATATCTAGTAATTATGTTATGATCATGATTATGCCAATGTTTATATATGTATGTATGTGTGTATGTATGTCATTGTCTGATAGGATCATGCTTGTTTTATGCTAATGTTTATGTATATGTATCTATGTATCTATGTCACTGTCTAATAAGGTTGTCACAGATCATTCTGGCGGAGGAATTATTTCTTATGTAGGTGAATGGCATGAAGAAGATCCTGGTTTATGAGGAATCAAGTGGGAAGAGTATTCATGACAAATATATGAGGTCAGTATTATCCGGATATGAATTAATATTGTATGATTATATTATGCTTATTTTTATGTCATGACAAGTAACAATGAATAATACATCAGTGAAATGAAACCAATGTGCCTTGCAGCATGCTAAGATAACCATGGATGGCAAGAATATACTGGAAACAAGGTTGCTTGGTAGAGACAATGTGGTTTTGGATGTGAAGTGCATATGTTGTATATGTTGTACATGTTGCATATGTGATGTTGTGTGCATGCAATGTTCTGTATATATAGTGTGTGTACATGTTATTTATGAAATGTGATGTATAGGGTGGTATAGATAGTGTTGTGTCAATATTGCATATATAGTGCTGGGTATAGATGGTGTTATGTACATGTTGGATATGTGGTGTTGTGTACATATTGTATTGTGCACATGATGGATCTGCATCTTTGTGTTCATATGGTATTGTGCACATGTTGGATATGCATTGTGTACATATGACGCTATTTATATGTTGGATATGCAGTGCTATCTACATGTGGTATCAATGCGTGCATGTTGTACATGAGGTGCGATGTACATATGTTGTTGTGTGCATGTGTTGGTGTGTACATGTTGCACAAGTGGCGTTGTGTGTAGGAGGTGTTGTGTGTTATCACTCAGGTTGTCCCTAAGCTCCTGTAGGGATACGACCGAGGTAACCACAAACCAATCTTTGGATTGCAGGTTCTAGCCCACCTGCAATCATAGAGGGCTCTCTCTTTATGATTTAACTGTGTTGATGGTGATTTTAGGCTAGTTTTCAGGTTCAGGAGTTTTGATTTTTTGTTTGGATGGAAGATGTAAGCCAGGTAGAAAATTCCAAACTGAGAGGCAAAGTAAGGTGTGATAAGTTTCAAACCATTGGGTATGGAGTCATGGATTAAGACTTGCTGGTGCGTTTTCTTGGTCACCAGAGGATTGAGGAGTGGGATAGCCACACATGAAACAATTATCAATTTACTGAAAGGATGGAATGATGGTCAGGGATGAAAGGCAATTAAGAATCTTTCATCAAAACTGATAGGGAGGAGAAGTGAATGAATGGTTATCTAGGAGCAGTTAAGAATTCCTAAACTATCATTCATATGTGAAAGAAACAGCGTAAACAAGATCATTTAAGTATGCATGTTCATAACTATTCCTAATGAAAACATGAAAAATTACAGAAGTTGAGCCTAAGGTGTAGCTAAGCAAGTCCTAAGCTATTCTTCTTTTCTGCAATTTAGAGGGCGGATTTTTGATAAAACAAACATGAATAAGACTAACAGAGTTAAGAAACACTTATTGAACCATGTCAAAGCACAAGAATTCCACAATCACTCCTCAGCCAATTAAACACAACAGACAGTTTCAGAATCCAAGCTTTCAGCAGTCTTTTATTATAGAAAGCATCACAGTTACAGTGCGAGTCTCTGCTTGAGAGAAAGATCGGGATAACAAAGATCAAGCTACTGATCAACCAACCAACCCCTACTCCAATTTTCAGGGTGTTATATATAAGCAAAATATCTGAAGTCATTTATTACAATTGACCTAAACAGGTCTGCCGAAAAAAGCTTTTTCTAAAACCTAATTGTTGCTAGAATTAAATGCAAGTAAGTCCTTTGGGCTGCGCTAGAGGCAACTGAATCAAGTTGAGTTGATGAGGTGTCCTGTGTGACTTGGTGCAGTGGTTCTGTCATAACTGTGCATTGAGTTTTGGTCCACTGACCTTCTGTGAGTTTAATGTGCAGTCATTTGTGCTGGTGAGCCTTCAATGCGTCTTCGATTGCTTCTTGACTTTCAGAGCTTTCGTTTTAATGTTGGATTTGCCTCGAGCCCTGAGAAAATCTCCTCTGATACACTTTGCTGCTACATTGATGGTCTTCGCCGCTTCCTGATACTCTTTAACGTGCTTTTTGTCTACATATTTGATCTGATACTCTTTAATCTCTGTCTCTGGTCTCTCTCTGTCTTCAAATCCGTTTAATTTGGCAAAATCAGGCAATTTCGGGCCTTTTCGGCGCAAAAAGGGCCAAGGAATCAAAAGATTCCCTAAATATTCCCCAATATGGCCTATTTCCTGTAGCGTGCGCATCGAAAATTGCCTCATTTCTCATTCCGGAGCTCCGAAGCTCGACTTTTGCGCTTGCGCGAATTTTCGTTTTTTGGCTGTTGACGTCAGCATGACGTCAGCTGTACGGTGGATGACGTCAGCATGTTGATGTCAGCAGTGGGGTCCTTTGGTATGGATATGACTTCAGCATGCTGACGTCATCAAGGTGACGTGGCAGTACGGTGGGGTGATGTGGTAGAGACACGTGGCAGGGTGACGTGGGCCGGACGCAGGCAGTGTGAGGTGATGTGGAGGCGACGTGGCAAGGTGAGGTGGCGCTCCTGTTACGTGAGGGGAGGGCGGTTTTGCCTGTGCATCGGACCGCCTTTGGTACGGAGGTGGTTTCTGTCAAGGGCAGCCCGATGCAATGGGAGGCCGCCACCTGTCCCGGTGTACGACGGTAAAACCGTTGGACATCGGGTGGTAACCTACCACCACAATGGGGCGCC